>JAXLNO010002165.1:26094-51094 GCA_038087875.1 Malacoraja senta | reverse complement strand
TGAAAAGGCAATGCAATTACTCTCTTTCAAAATTGAATTGGTTAAAAACTTAAAAGGAAAAATATTGCAGAGCTGGGGCAAGGCTAAGCAGATGGATGTGAGTTGTGGAGAACTCTTTCAAATCAAAGAATATGGCATACAAAAGGACACAAAGTGCTGGAGTAATTCAGCGGGTCAGCCAGCATCTCGGGAGAACATGGATAAATGATGTTTCGGTCTGATGAAGGGACTCGACCCAAACCATCGCCTATCCATGTTCTCCAGAGATGCTGCCTGTACCTTACTCCAGTACTTTGTGCCCGTTGGTCTATGAACCAGCATCTGCAGGTCTTTGGCTCTTCAAAAGAATGTGATAGGTTTGATTATCTTTGATAATGTTCTAAAATGCTGAGTATGTGAATTAATATTTTATACTGTATTTGAAATGCAAATTATTAGAACATTAATGCATTGTTAGAAAATGTAATGTTAATATTTTGTCTGTTGCTTGCTCGCATCCACCTAGAGAATCAGCTGTAAAATGTGCTAATTATCACACAACTAAAGCCAGTCATCCTTGTAAGGTCAGTTGGGGGGATCATTGTTGACAGTTGAACAATGTACAATTCCACCTGTAACCTCTTCAGCAAGTAAAGTAGTGAATGCCTCGTAGCAAGAACTAAACAGTAACAGGAGGTATGTGTAGGAAGGTGCTGGTTTACATTGAAGATAGACACAAAATGCTGGAGTAACTCAGCGGGACAGGCAGCATCTCTGGAGAAAAGGAATAGGTGACGTTTCGGGGTCGAGACCCTTCATCAGACTGAGAGGTCAGGGGAAAGGGACACTACAGGTTTTAAAATGTAGAGCTTATCAGAGCTATCGCCAATGACTCACGAGAGGCAGAGCACGCAATGGTGCATTGTTGGTTGTGGAAGAGGTGATCACGAAGGGTGAGGGAGGGTCGGAGAGAGAGGGAATGCAAGGGTTACTTGAAATAAGAGAAATCAAGATCATACTGCTGGGTTGTAAGCTGCCCAAGCGAAATATGAGGTGCTGCTCCACCAATTTGTGTGTGTTTGTTTTGAACCTTTTCATTCCTCTAGTTTACTTCTCCCTGACTCTGTCTGAAGAAGTTGACTCGACCTGAAACGTCACCTATTCCTTTATCTTCAGAGATCCTGCCTGACCTACTCCAGCATTTTGTGTCTATCTTCACTAATAGGAGATAGTAGATTGATAAAAGGCAAGTACGAAAATGACCTTCAACATCAGAGACTGCAACAAACAACCCTTGACATTCAGAGACACTGCCACTGAAGAGTTTCCCAGCTTCAACACTCTGGAGACTTGAGGTCATCATGAATCAGAAACGTAACCATTCAGCTGCCCGCATGCAGTGGGGATGGGGCTGGTTCTGCATTGACTGTGTTGACTCGATGGGCTGAATGGCCTAATTCTGCGCTACTTCTTACGGTCTTGCAGCGTCCTCATACCCTAATGGGCCTGTCCCACTTAGGCGATTTTTTTAGGCAACTACAGGCGACTAGTTTGTCGCCACATGATTGCCGGTGGTCGCCGGGAGTAGACTCCTCAGTCGCACAAAAAGCCGTAGCGTCTTTCTGGTCGCCGCTAAATTTTCAACATGTTGACATTTTTTCGGCGACAGTGGGTTTGACGCCAATGAGCGTAGCTTGACTTCTCCTGTCGTAGGTTGTCGCCGGTTTTTCGGTGACCTGCTATGACTGTGACAGTCGCCGGCAGTTGCCTAAAAAATCACCAAGTGGAACAGGCCCATAAGCCCTTGGCACTGCCTGCAAGGCACAAATCGGCAGTGTGGCAGAACACTTTCCTCTGACAGCAACACTCGAGGAGCTCAGTACAATCCAGGATGGAGCAGCCTTTTGGGTTGGGAGTTCACTCAACAACCTTAAGCTGCATTTCTCCCCGTCGACCACTGGTTCATTGTAGCTGTAGGGTGTAGCATCTGCAAAATGCAAGGGGTCACTAGCCTAGGCACCTCAGGCAACACCTCCCAAACCTGTGACCTCCACATCATGAAGCATAACGACAGCAGGAACACGGGAACTAGACCAGCAGCGGCCACCCCTTCCAAGCCGCATACCCATCCAGACTTGGAAATCTATCACTGTCCCTTCATCACAAGCTTGGCCTAAATCCTGCAACTCTCCCCCCCCCCCCCCCCCCCCCCACCCCAATAATATTTGGAAAGCACTAAACACATTCTATTGACAAACATTCTGTAGACACAAAGTGCTGAAGCAACTCAGCGGCCCAGGCAGCATCTCTGGAGAACATTGATAGGTAACGTCTCAGGTCCAGACTAACGCACTGCAGGGATACTGCCAGATCTGCTGAGTTACTCCTACACTCTGTCGTCTTTTGTAAAGCAGCACCTGCAGTTCCTTGTTTCTCGTACTGACGAACGTCTTTGTTCTCTGTTGTAGCAGCGACACAATCACTAACAGAGATCAACTTTCTGCGCCAGACTATTTAAATCTTAAGTGTTTTCTTGAACCAGTTATAAATGCACTGCGAAATATGTTATTTTCTCTCTGTCTAACACGCCTACTGCTATTGATTGTACTGTAATAATGGATAATTAGTCTCTGCTTTCTGACGCTCGCCTCCTTCCCCCAGGCATCTATTACATCAGCCCGCCTCTTCTGAAAAATAACACCACTGGCAGCTCTCTCACACCTGGCACCTGAGCTTGAGCTGACAATTTTGCATTGGTAAACTGGTGGGGGAGGTTACTAGTTGTCGTTGTCGTTGCCTTCCCTCTGCATAGGATTGCTGAGGCTGGTTACTCTGCACCAGTTTATGCATCTCAAAGCAATCACTGAATCCAGACTTATGTGACCCGTGTAATTTAGCTGTAATATATTCAGTCCTGAGCACATGATTGTCTTTGTGCTGCTCTGTGTTCGGGATTTATTTAGTCTGCTAGTGGAGACTTCATCCGCCGTTGCGGTCTCGTTTCACAGTGGCTTTTCATCACAAAATACTCAGCGGGGGGGGGGGGGGGGTTTATGTGCAATCACAAAAGTAATTTGTCTAAAATGGCAAAACTTGCTAAATCACTTGGTTTCCTTACACGCACTGCCCAGTGAGTGGACCACTGCCAGTTTTGGAGCAGAACATGTCTGGACTGAAACTCATCTCTGCATGCGACCTTTACTTTAGAGATACAGCCTGGAAACAAGCCCACCGAGTCCACGCCAACCATCAACCTGTTCACACTAGTTCTACGTTCTCCCACTTTCTCATGCACTCCCTACACACAAGGGGAAATTTACCTACAAATCCGCATGATTATGTGGGAGGAAACCGGATGAAACCCATGCAGTCACAGGGATAATGTACAAACTCCACACAGACAGCACGTGAGGTCAACCCAGATCTCTGACGCCGTGAGGCAGCGGCTCTACTAATCTATACTAAGTGACAAGCAACAAGACACACAACCACATAAAAGTTAACATAAACATCCATCACATTGGATTCCACATCCCTCACTGTGATGGAAGGCAATAAAGTTCAATCTTCTTCCTCTGTTCTCCCGCGGTCGGGGCAGTCAAACCATCCTCAGTCGGGGCGATCAAAGCCCCCACAGCCGACGATCGGAGCCTCCGTCGGGGTGATCGAAACTCCCGCGTCGGGGCGGTTGAAACTCTCTCCTCGGCATGGAGCTCCCGAGTCGACCTCTTCTTACCAGAGACCGCGGGCTTCACGATGTTGAAGTCCACAGGCCCCGCGGTTGGAGCTTTGATCCTCGGCAAAGGGATCGCAAGCGCTGCGATGTTAAAGTCCCGCAGACTCCCGCGGCTTGGCGGCAGGGTCGGTCTCCAGGAAAGGCCGCCAACTCCGCGATGTTAGGCCGCAGTGGGGATGGAGATACAATACTGGAAAAATCGCATCTCCGTCGAGGTAGGAGATTGAAAAAAAGTTTCCCCCGCCCCCCGCATAAAACAAACCAAGGAACACTAAAACATACTTTTTGTTATACTTCTTTTTGTTATGCTAAAAATAACATAAAGAAGAAATGACAGACAGACTGTTGGCGAGGCAGCCACCGCTGGTGGTCCAATCCGGTCACAAAGAGGTGGTGTGTCTCTCGAAGAGCATTATGGTGGATAAATTCCCGGGGCCTGATTGGATGTATTCTAGTTTTTTTGAGAGAGGAAAGAGGGAAGATTACAGTTGCCGGTTAATATCTTTGTATACTCTCTGGCCACTGGTGAGGTGTCGGAGGACGAGAGAGTAGCCAGTGTTGTTCCTTTGGTTAAGAAGGGAAATAGGGATAATCGTGGAAATTGTAGAATCTTTGGTCAGTGGCAGGGGAACTGTTGGGGAGGAGATATATTTGGCATTTGTATTATTCCAGAAATGGGATATTTACGAAGAGTCAGCATGGTATTCTCTGGGGCGGATCATGTCTTACAAACTTGGTTGCGTTTTTTTGAGGCGGTGCAAAGGTGATTGATTAGCGTGGGGCAGTAGATGTTGTCTACATTGTAAAGCATTTTACATGTTCCCACATGTAACACTGATCCTAAGATTAAGAAGCATGGGATCCATGTTGACTTGGTAGCTTGGATTCAGAACTGGCTTACCCCATAGAAGGACAGATGGTAGTGGTGGAAGGGTTTCTTTCTGTCTGGCGAGGTGACCAGTGGTGTTCCACAGTGATCAGTGCTGAGACCTCACTTGTCTGTGATGTAAATAAATGACTTGGGTGAAATTGTAGATGGGTTGAATTTGCAGACGACACAAATTAGTGGAGTTGTGAGCAGTAAAGAAGGCTGCCGCAGGATCTAGATCAAGTGTAGATCTGGGCAGAGAAATGCCAGATGCAGTTTATTCCGAGTGAGTGTGAAGTTTTACACTTTGGGAGGTTCAATGTAAGGGGAAGATATACAATTAATGGTGGGATCCTTAACATAACACCCGTCTTGATTAGTACAGGTGTCAGGGGTTATGGGGAGAAGGCAAGAGAATGGGGTTAAGAGGGAAAGGTAGATTCTTGAGTAGTATGGGTGCCAGAGGTTATGGGGAGAACGCAGGAGAATGGGGTTAGGAGGGAGAGATAGATCAGCCAATGGTGGAGTAAACTTGATGGACCAAATGGCTTAATTCTACTCCTATCACTTATGATCTTAGGTAGACAAAAATGCTGGAGAAACACAGCGGGTGAGACAGCATCTATGGAGCCAAGGAATAGGTGACGCTTTAGGTCGAGACCCTTCCTCAGACTGAAGAAGGGTCTCGACCCAAGGCGTCACCTCTTCCTTCGCTCCATATAAGCTGCCTCACCCGCTGAGTTTCTCCAGCATTTTTGTCTACCTTCGATTTTTCCAGCAACTGCAGTTCTTTCTTAAACTTATGATCTTACGATTCCCAGCTCAACTGAAGAGTATTTGAAACGCAGGTTTACTTTACCCTTGTAGTTCCTGCTGCGATATTGTTGTTAGGATTGTCTTCTTTCAACAGCCCTGCTGGAGAACCCCACTCATTTTCTGAAATACTTTGTTCTTCAGTTGCCTACCCCCTCGCTTTTCCAATGTTTCAGAGTCACTGTCCCTAACATTTCCCCCCACTGTTTTGGCACCTTCCTCCGAGTTGAAGGAAGGTTAAAAAAAACGACATAACAGGTTGAGAAACCAGCAGTTCTAAAAGGCTAGCATTGAACAAATCTGGTACCAGAAAAGAGACCACGTGGATTTGAAGGTAGACAAAAATGCTGGAGAAACTCAGCGGGTGAGGCAGCATCTATGGAGCGAACGAAATAGGTGACGTTTCGGGTCGAGACCCATCTTCCGACAGGTCGCCTATTTCCTTCGCTGCACAGATGCTGCCTCACCCGCTTAGTTTCTCCAGCATTTTTGTCTACCTTCGATTTTCCAGCATCTGCAGTTCCTTCTTAAACAAGTGGATTTGAAGAGCAAGTTTTCTTTTTAGGTTGAAGCAGTAAGATGAGCAAGAGAGAAAGAGAATGAACCAAGAGCAGTAAATAATCAGTCACGTACGATGGTAACATGGGGAATTTTACAGGACTGTGGTTAAGGCATGGGGCTGAATGCCTTCCTCATAGAATCATACAGTGTGGCCACAGGCCCTTTGGCCCAAACCGACCAACATATCCCATCTACACTAGCTCCCACCTGCCTGTTTTTGGCCCACCCCCTCTAAACTGCCTGTGCCATACCATTCTGCCATTCTCCACAGATGAGGTGCAGTCCACTGGTTAAGAGTGCAGCTTCCATTTCTCCGTTCTGCGTTTGGGACTGCTGTTCCGTGTCCCAGAAGCAGCCGCTGAACTTTCCCGCTGCGATTGTACTCTTGTTGCCAAGTGGCCGCCGACCTTGGAATAAATTGTTGACCAACGTCAAGATCGTGAAACGGTTTATATAGACAGGCGATTAAATTGTGTTGAGCTGTCACGTTGACTAATTCCAAGACTTGTTTACAGCAAATAATTACATTTTAGAGCCTCTAAATAAATTACCCTCGGCCACATAAGGGACCCTTAAATTTAAGGAGAACAATTTATTGGCCAGTCTCGTTTATTTATAGCCCAGCATGGTTTTTCTTGCTTCCGACAAAGCAATGTGTTTATTTTCACTTTTCATTGTAGGAGGCTCTTCGGCCCATTGTGTCCTTGCTGGCTCTCTGAACATTCCCATTAATCCCAGACCCCTTCTTGTTGTAACCTATTATTTTTCCCATGTCATCAATACCTGCTCCCACTACTCTCCCATGGGTGACGTTTCTGCTCAGGACGCTTCTTTGGACTGAAAGTAGTGGGTGGGGGTGAGAAGGGGAAAGAGCTGGAGGCAAGAAAAGATCAGGGCCGGCCACAAATGGCCTCAAGCAGGACGGTGCCTGGTAGGCCCTGTGTTGACCAGGGAAGGTGTAATCTCAAGGAGGAAAACAATGTGGAGGACCGTGGATCTGGTAAAACGACTGGGGTGGAGGAAGAGAGGGAGAAGTAGAAGTTACTTTGGATGTTATTGTGGATGACACAAAGCTGGGTGGCAGTGTGAGCTGCGAGGAGGATGCTATGAGGCTGCAGGGTGACTTGTATAGGTTGGGTGAGTGGGCAGATGCAGTAAAATGTGGATAAATGTGAGGTTATCCACTTTGGTGGCGAGAACAGGATGGCAGATTATTATCTGAATGGTTTAAGAAAGAACTGCAGCTGATGGAACAATCGAAGGTAGACAAAAAATGTTGGAGAAACTCAGAAAAGGGTGAGGCAGCATCTATGGTGAGAAGGAATAGGCGACGTTTCGGGTCGAGAACCTTCTTCAGACTGAATGGTGTCAGATTCGGAAAAGGGGATGCGCAACAAGAGCTGGGTGTCCTTGTTCATCAGTCACTGAAAGTAAGCATGCAGGTACAGCAGGCAGTGAAGAAAGCTAATGGCATGTTGGCCTCCATTACAAGACAATTTGAGTTTAGGTGCAAGGAGGTCCTACTGCAGTTGTACAGGGCCCTGGTGAGACTTCACCTGGAGTATTGTGTGCAATTTTGGTCTCCTAATTTGAGGAAGGATATTATTGCTATTGAGGGAGTGCAGCGTAGGTTCATCAGGTTAATTCCTGGGATGGCGGGACTGACATATGATGAAAGAATGGGTCGACTGGGCTTGTATTCACTGGAATTTAGAAGGATGAGAAGGGATCATAGAAACATATCAAATTCTTAAAGGATTGAACAGGCTAGATGCATGAAAAATGTTCCCGATGTTGGGTGAGTCCAGAACCAGGGATCACAGTTTAAGAATAAGGGGTAGGCCATTTAGGACTGAAATGAGAAAATACGTTTTCACCCAGAGAGTTGTGAATCTGTGGAATTCTCTGCCATAGAAGGCAGTGGAGGCCAATTCATTGGATGTTTTCAAGAGAGAGTTAGATTTAGCTCTTGGGGCTAAAGGAATCAAGGGATATGGGGGGGAAACGCTTGTGGCCTCACTCTGGCAATGGAGGAGGCCCAAGACTGTGCCGAATGGAGGAGGCCCAAAGTCAGTGTGGGAATGGGAAGGGAGGTTGACATGGTTGGCAACCGGGAGATCCCTGAGGCCTAGGCGAACTGAGCAAAACAGTCATCAGGTCTACGCTTCTCTTTCCACCTGTCTTCGCTTAGGGCAATTTGCAGTGGCCTCTTCACCCACAGCAAGTCTTTGGAATGTGGGCAGAAACCAGAGCACCTAGAGCAAGGACAAATGGTCACGGGGAGAATGTGGGAGTTCCAGACAGATGGCAGCTGTCAGAATGGAACCCAAGGCGCTGGAGCTGTGAGGCTGCAGCACTCTTTGTTGTAGCACCCTAGGGGAATCTCATTGCATTGGTGTGACAATATGTTGAAACAGCTACCAAAATGTCTTTAGCTAAGATAAATAAGCTGAGTCCCCTGATAGTGTTATCACATTTTTAGAGCAGAGGTGTAGGCCCCTTGTCTCATTGGCCTTGTTTTTTAATTTTGTATAATGAATACAATTTGCCTTATCCTGTGGATCTTTGCTGTAAGCTGTGCAGTATTCATCCAATACCTTTGTGAAAGTTGTTATTGAAAATGCTTCGACCGACCTTGAGGCAATAAGCTCTAAATCAAAACTTGCTTCATTTTTTATAGATTTTTTTCTCTCTCTCCTGTTATTTGGTTCCTTTGCCAATCTCAAGTTCAAATCTTCCGGTTCTCTATTCTTCTTTCTGCCATTGTCGTCATTTTCTTAATTTATCTTGTCTAGATCTTTCCAAGACTTTGGATATTTCTTTCAAATGCCCCTTAACACTGCTTGCTCTAGGGATAGCTCCTCCCCTCACCCCACGGTCCACATGTAACTGAAGTCCCTAATTTGTGGAGGGAATCATTCTCGTCAATCTCTTCTGGACCCTCTCTAAGACCCCAACATCCTTCCTAGAATTGAACACAACACTAGCCATTAAGACCTTAGGGAGGTAGACAAAAATGCTAGAGAAACTCAGCGGGTGCGGCAGCATCTATGGAGCGAAGGAAATAGGCAACGTTTTGGGACGAATCCCTTCTTCAGACCTTAGGGATACAGCGTGGAAACAGGGCCTTCGGCCCACCGAGTCCATGTCGACCAGCGATCATCCCGTACACTAACACTAACGCAAGGGCCGAATTACAATTTTACAGAAACCAAATTTTACTACAAACCTGCACCTCTTTGGAGTGTGGGGGAAAAACCTGAGCACCCAGAGAAAACCCACATGGTCACCGGGAGAATGTACAAAACTCTGTACAGACAGCACCCATAGTCAGGATCGAACCCAGGTCTCTGGCGCTGTACAGCAACAACCATGCTAGAATGGGAAAGCTAAATCTGAAAGCCATTCCCGATTCATGAAATCAAGAGGGGAGGAGATGGAAGAAAAGTTTATTAAGAGAAAAAAGACAAACAGTCTTTATTTAACTGGAACTGGCGGTGGTGTGTTAGTGATGAATGGGGGTATATAAGTTTGAATTTTTCAGTATTTACATATAGGGTATCAAGTAAACCATGTCTCAAGTTGGAGTTTAATTGTTATCCTTGTAAAATTCAGGTCCAGATCAAATATGGGAGTAAGTGACTCAGTTAATTAATTGTTTTTCATGATGATAAACTGCAGTATCATATAATCGATCGTTGAAGTTTCGTCATTTGGCCATGGGGGGATTGGTTTGCATCAAGTTCTGTATTGCTTGCCAGGACAGAAGTGCACCTGGAAGCTTGTCTTTAGACTCTAACCTTCACATGACTTTAAACAGGTCCTCAACACTTGAGGAAATGATTCTTGAAGGCTTTAGACACACAGCGCGGAAAAGGGCCCTTTGGCTCACCGAGTCCGCGCCGACCAGCGATCACCCCGTATACTAACACCATCCTATACACACTGGGAACAATTTACAATTTTACAGAAGCCAATTAACCTCCAAACCTGCACATCTTTGGAGTGTGGGAGGAAACCGGAACTCCCGTAGAAAACTCACATGGTCACAGGGAGAACGTACAAACTCCATACAGACAGCACCCGTAGTCAGGATGGAACCTGGGTCTCTGGCGCAGTAAGGTAGCAGCTCTATCGCTGTGCCACATCACTTCTGCACACTTGCCCACATTCCCCGTCGGGGGGGGGGGGGGGGCGGGATGTGGGCAAGTGTACAGAAAATTGTGTTCATCAAAGATAGACACAAAAAGCTGGAGTAACTCAGCGGGACGGGCAGCATCTCTGGAGAGGAGGAATGGGTGACGTTTCGGGTCGAGGCCCTTCCGACACGTCACCCATTCCTTCCCTCCAGAGATGCTGCCTGCCCTTCTGAGTTACTCCAGCTTTTTGTGTCTATTGTGTTAAACCAGCATCTGCAGTTCCTTCATTCCTTCAATTCCGAATGATAGCATGGTGAAGTTTACTGAGCTCCGGATCCTCAAGGTTGACGCCTCTCACTTCTTCCTCTGTTTCTCCAACGTAGAATCAGATCTCAGTGCTGCAGAACCGCATCGAGCAGTTGGAGCAGCTGCTGGAGGAAAATCACCAAATAATCAGCCACATCAAGGACTCTGTGCTGGAGCTCACTGAGAACGCAGACACCCATCCTGGTCTGCTCACCTTCCAAGCAAACGGCTCCTGGCTTGTACCCACGGACAATCACCACACCTTCCTCTCGGTGTTTCCCCAGGATTGCCAGGTTGCCCCTGGGAATAAAGAACAAAAGCCAGACCTCCAGGTAGGGAAATATGGATCACTAGTCCTACATATTTTGGTTGCGTTTTATCTGTTTTTAATCTGTATGGATCAGTGACACTCTCCTTCATCCAATGCTTTGCTGATGAGATTGTAAGACTCTGATTGTAAGACTCTTACTTGAACAGTAGAGAAGATCGGATTAATATAAAACAAACAGCGTCAATGTGATTGCAATTTTTTTATTGTGGAAGGTCAGATTCCATGGGGTCCAGGGTGAACCAGCCAAATAGATGCAGAATTGGGTTGAACGGTTTGAGACAGAGGATGGTGAAAAAGGGCTTAAGAAGGAACTGCAGATGCTGGAAAATCAAAGGTAGACAAAAATGCTGGAGAAACTCAGCGGGTGCAGCAGCATCTATGGAGCGAAGGAAATAGGTGATAAAGGGTTGTTTTCATGCTACGGATTTGTGACAGTAAATTCTAGATGCAAATTCAAATCACATCATGCATTGTTTAAGGTAGATAAAAATGCTGGAGAAACTCAGCGGGTGAGGCAGCATGGTCGAGACACGAAATGTCACCTTTTCCTTCGCTCCATAGATGCTGCCTCACCCGCTGAGTTTCTCCAGCATTTTTATCTACCATCGATTTTTCCACCATCTTAAACATTATGCGTTGTTCAAGTCAGCAGAAGATCATTTCAGGCTGATGTTCCTCAACCATTGATCAGAGTGTGGGTTGACCTGCAAGTTTGCTAATGCACGGAAAAGCCATGGGATCAATAACACCATTGATCTACCCTGTTGCCTCTATCACTCAGAAGGACAGCAACAGTGATTTCATGAGAACATGACGCTCTCTACCCTCCCCACCCCCTTCCCTGCAAGCCAAGGTCATGCTTTAGATGGAGATGGGGATTTAACATCATTTGGGCTATACTTTGACAGTCTCTGCCCAGCACTTGCAAGCTGGCACTGTGTGCAGTGGGGCAGCATGAATATAAAGGAGCCATCCCCTTAACCACCATCACCCTTCAGGTCAACAATACATCATAGAGCATTGAGCAGACAGAGGCAAGTTTTGCAATGGGCACCAACAGCATGAAACAATGTAAACTTGTTCACTCCGACAGAAAACAAACAATGCTCTGTAGCATTTAAATAGTTCGTCCACCACCGATTTTCCGGCGACTGGTGCTCTGGCACCTTTTTTAATCCGGACAAAATTACGGGAGCGCGCTATGAGAGAAATAACCCCCCCCCCCCAACCCCGGAAGTCCCGCTGAAAATGTGGCACCTAGGCCGGGTGAGGCAGCTGATGTCGACTTCATCGAGACTTCCACGCTGATCGGCGGGTCGTGTTTGCCCCCTGCGGCCAGGGCTTTGGAACTCCGGCCCGGCCGGAGCCAGCAGATCCATTCCCAAAGTCGACTTCCGAGGCCGATTTAGCGTGCAAGTATCTTGGCCCCTAGACGGACTGTTCTGGTGCCGTTAGACTCCCCTCAGAGGCCATGACCTCTGTTAGTCCAGTAAAATGGATATTCCAGAAAGGCTCTGGAACAAAGGGATGCTGAAAATGGATGGTGGACTTGTATTAGGAGTTGAGACATGTTGATGTTTTTTCCCACAAAGGGTCGTGGGTGTGTGGAACCAGCTGCCGGAGAAGGTAGTTGAGGCAGGGACTATTGCAACGTTTAAGAAACATTTAGACAGGTACATGGATAGGACAGGGATATGGGCCAAATGCAGGCAGCCGGGACTAGTGTAGATGGGACATGTTGACCGGTGTGGACAAGTGGGCTGAAGGGCCTGTTTCTAACTTGTAAGACTTTATGCCTCTATGTTCCAGGAGATCCAAGCATCTTCGTGCATCAGGAGACCCAAGCATCTTCATGCACAGGTGCCGCAGACAGTTAGAAAGCAAGCAGTAAACCTTTATTAGAAGTAAATAGTTCACAAGTGAAGGTGTGTTAGCTGCAGTGATATGGGGCTTAGGTGACATAATACTCAGAGTATTGTCAACCGTTTTGGTCTTCTTTCCAAAGAGGGGTAGGTATTCTTGCAATCGAGGGAATACTGTAAAAAATGTGTCCGGCTGGTTCCCAAGCTGGAATGAGGAGGAATTGAGCAGGGTTGACCTTTTTGGAAGAATGAAGAACCTCGCTGGAAATAAACGAGGCCCTTCCTGGGCTTGATGGAGTATATTTGGCGGGATGTTTCTCTGGCTGAGGTGTCTGGAGTTTGGATTTAGATCACAAAATAAGAGTTCGGCTTGTTTAGGATTGTAGTGAGGAGGAATTTCTTTACTCAAAGAGTGGTAAATATCAGGAAGCTGTGGTGGTTTAATCATTGCTTACATTTTGAGCAAAAACAATACATTTCTAGATATTTAAAACAAATCAGGGGGTATGAAATACAGCATGAAAATGAAGGTCAAAGATCATTAAAGTTGATGGACAAATCCCCCCCCCACCCTCCATGTTTCTTTAGTGCATGTAGATCATTTGATACAATCTGATGCATAAATTTGTTCTGTTTTTTCCAAGGGCGCAGGTTTTGTGAGATTGGATTTCTGTGCATGAAAATCTGTACATTGGAACGCATCTAGATTTACTCGAGTGCTTTGCTCATCATGTTTATAGAGTAGGTTAAAACAAGAACGTCTGAAGTAATTGCAATCAATACTAAACGTTTAGCGGGTATAATGGGCTTCTAAATTTGCAACGGCTTTGAGGATAAAGTTGAGGAATGGCTGTGATTGAATTGGACTTGATGAGTTGAAATATAGTCTCCAGTGTCGTGACAACTCTGAATTTTCGGAACCACCCTTGACATGCTTCACATGCCGAAGGTTGTTTTCACTTCTACCATTTTCTTGTGACATTGAGCATGTATGATGTACGAGATAAGTGCAAACTTGAGATTAAAGTAATACTCAGTCTACCGTGACTATGTCCTTTGGGAAGCAGACACTTCAGAACTTGAAGCTTTCATTTTAAATTGCTGCTCGCGTTTCCTTCTGGATGCTGTTTGTGTTCCGAATCAAATTGTCTCATGGGGAGAAACTTAAAATTAAGATTAAAGCAATTAAAGCCAACCTTGCCACAGTCAAAAGTCATGTAATCCACGCTGATACTTGGAATTAAAGTCTTTATAAGGTCATAAGGAATAGGACTAGAATTAGACCATTAGGCCAATCAAATCTACTCCGCCATTCAATCATGGCTGATCTATCTCTCCCTCCTAACCCCATTCACCTGCCTTCTCCCCATAACCTCTGACACCTTCAATCAGTTACCTGATCCTGCAGCTTGTTTGGGGCATGAGTAGATGAAGAGATACAGGAACATGGGGTCGCCTGGGTTGTGTCTGAATTTTTGGCTTCCTCGTGCTCCCCCTCCCATGTGACTCTGAATTTCAGGCAAGTGAATTTCCATCAGAGAAGATTAACTAAAATATAGCCAGGACTCGAGGGCCTGAGCTATTGGGAGACGTTGAGCAGGCTGGAACTCTATTCCTTGGAACGCAGGAGGATGAGGGGTGATCTTTTTGAAGTGTACAAAATCATGTGGAATAGATCGGGCAAACGCGCCTCTAACCCAGAGTAGGGGAACTGAGAACCCGAGGATGAAACAAAATGCTGGAGTAACTCAGCAGGACAGGCAGCATCTCCTCATGCCTGTCCCGCTGGGTTACTCCAGCATTTTGTGTCTACCTTCGATTGAAATCGGCATCTGCAATTCTTTCCTACACATTGAAAGAGGACATAGATTTAAGGTGAGGGGGGAAAGATTAAATAGGAACCTGAGGGGTAACCTCTTTACACGAAGGGCGGTAGGTGTATGGAACGAGCTGCTGGAGGAGGTAGTTGAGACAGATCCTATTGCAACGTTTATGAAACATTAACACAGGTATGTGGTTAGGATAGGTTTAGAGGGATATGGGCCAAAAGCAGGCAGGTGGGATGTGTGGATGGGACCTGTTGGTCAGTATGGGCAGTTTGGGTCGAAGGGCCTGTTTGAACACTGTATGACTAAGTGCCCTGGGTCACTGATCAGTTTCTCACTGTCGATTTAGTAATTTCAGGCTCAGGTGCAGTCTCGGTACTTGTCTGCTTCTCTCGCTCTACAGATGCTGGATGTTTATTCAGTCCTGAAGTTTGATAACGTGGATGGCGGGGCTTGGAAGCAGGGCTTTGACATCTCCTACGATCAGCGCGAGTGGGACAAAGAGCCGTTACAGGTGTTTGTGGTGCCCCATTCCCACAATGATCCAGGTGAGAGAGAAGCACGGAAAGACTTCTAGAGTTGTCTCAAATGTATTTTGTGACGAAATAACAATGGTGATGTTTTTTTTGTGTTACTATATATATTTTTTAATGCTAATGCCGGCTGTATATAAAAATCGTCATTTGTCCCAGGTATCTGTAACTGATCGATATCATCTTGTATCCTTTGACAGCCTCATTCGCTTTTTGCAACTACACCAATTTTTGTGTCATCCAGAAACGTATTAGCTGACTCATTGACATTTCCATCCATGTTGTTGATTTATATCACAAACATCAGAAGTTCCAGTACAGATCCCTGCGAAATACCACTGGTCACAGACCTCCAGCTACAATGACATCCTTTCCCTATTCCCTCTGTATTCTATGGGTATACCCATAGCACTATGAATCCAAACTGCCAAGTAATTGGTATCCCATGCATCTTAAACTTCTAGATTAGCCTACCTGAGGAATCTTGTCAAATGCCAGACGAAAGACCACGTAGGCTACATCCACAGCCCTACCCTCATCGATCACATTGGTCACCTCCTCAGTAAACCCAGTCAGGTTTGAAGGGTCTCGACCCAAAATGTCACCTATTCCTTTTCTCCAGAGATGCTGTCTGACCCGCTGAGTTTCCAGCATTTTGTGTCTATCTTTTGTAAAACATCATCTCCCCTGGACAAAGACCACACTGACTGTCCCTAATTAGTCCATTCTCTTCCAAAAGCGAGTAAATCCCATCCCCATGGTCCCCCTCCACTGATGTGTGACTCACTGGCCTATCATTTCTAGGATCATCCCGATTTCCATTCTTAAACAAAGGAACAACATTGGCTTCTCTCCTCCCCTCAGTGGCCGGCGAGAATATTGTTCATCTGATTGCCGTCTGCTTGATCAGGCCATGGATTGTCACCTTCACCCACCCACACAGTTTCATTACCGACATTTTTGCATGTAAAGTAGTACTAATTGTTTCTGAGAGATATTTTTTTTTAAAAACATGCTACTGATGCCCTGAAAGTTGCAATCTGATTCTCTTCTACAGGATGGATTAAAACATTTGACAAATATTACTTCGACCAGACACAGCATATCCTGAACAACATGCTGCTGAAGCTCCAGGAGGACCCAAAGCGACGCTTTATTTGGGCAGAAATCTCCTTTTTCTCCAAGTGGTGGGACAACATTGATACTCAGAAAAGGGCAGCTGTCCGTCGGTATGTGGGAACAGGAGCTTTTTTCTTTTGAATGTGTTGCCTTGGTGTTGGCCGCAGGTCCCAGTCACCCTCTCACGCTGTAGTCAGTCATCCAAACAAGTTAGGCTGTTTTGTCGACAGAGACGGTATGGGTCAGCCTTTCGGACGTCTCATTGTCTTTGTGACCATGCGGCGAAGACTGATTAGATCATTCCGTATATCCTCACCTCACAACAGAATCGAGGACTCTGTGGAATCGAGAACAAGAGGACATAGTTTTACGGTGAGGGAGGAAAGATTTAATAGGAACCCGAGGGGGTAACATTTTTACACAAAGGATGGTGGATACATGGAACGAGCTGCCGGAGGAGGTAGTTGAAGCAGGTAATATTGCAACGTTTGAGAAACAATTAGGCAGGTACGTGGATAGGATAGGTTTAGAGCAGTGGTTCTTAACCTTTTTGGCACCAGTACGCGCATACGCAAACAAAATACTGTATGTGGTATGTACCTTTGTTAGGTTCCTAAACATGGGCTCAACAAATTGATCTGCTATTTGTGTCCCCTTCATGACCCCCAGCAAAGCCCCAAACGACCCTCATACCCCCAGGTTAAGAACCACTGGTTTAGAGGGATATGGGCCCAACGCAGGTTGACTAGTGTAGATGAGACATGGTGGTCGATGTGGACAAGTTGGGCTGATGGGTCTGTTTCCATGCTGTACTACACTATGACTCCAGTTGCTATTTGGCCCTGTGCCAGAAACCAATTGACAAAGGACATCAGCAGAATCAGTTATACAATACAATACAATACAATTTATTTGTCATTTGGACCCCGTTGAGGTCCAAACGAAATGTCGTTTCTGCAGCCATACATTACAAAACGAAAAAGACCCGAGACACAACACAATTTACACATACATCCATCACAGCGCTGTGATGGAAAGCAAAAAAAACATATCTCTCCACTGCACTCCCCCCCCCCCCCCCCCCCCCCCGATGTCAAAGTCAAAGACCCTGGCGGGCGATGGTGATTATCCCGCGGCCATTAAAGCCACGCCGGGCGATCAAAGGTCTTGGTGTTTGCGTGCTCGCAAAGCCGCGCGGGGCGGTGATGTAAAGCCCAGGTGCTCTTCAACCCCGCAACTCGGGCGGGAGAAGTCGCCACTGCGGAAGCCCCGAAAAGCGGTCTCCCACCAGCGACCCGCGGGCTTCCGGTGTTGCCGTCCGCCAGACCCGCGGTTGTAGCCTCCGAATCTCCGGGGGTCGGGTCGCAGCAGCGCTCCACCACAGCTCCACCCGCTCCGGACTCGGCCAGCCCCGTGACGGTGAGTAGTCCGCAGCTCCGCAACTGGAGCCCCAGGTCGTTCCTGCTGGAGGCCGCTCCACGTTGCCCAGCCCCAACGACAACGGAGACCCGACAAAGAAAAGGTCGGGTCTCCCGTGCAGGGGAAAGATTTTAAAGTCCCCACCCCCACCCCCCCCCCCACACACATACCCCGACAATTAAAAAAAAAAAAAAACTACATAGAAACGAGACAAAAATAATAAAAAGACAGACGGACTGCAGAGGCCGCTGCTGACGAGAGTCGCGCCGCCCACCAGATGTTGATGCTGCTTTGTCCTGGGAATTAATTTCCGTGTAGGGAAGCATTAGTTCACTTCACTCTGTCCTTCAGTTGACTGTGCAGCATGTGATTTATTGCCATGTCCTCTGTTTGTTTGTGTCACCAGGCTGGCAGCTGATGGTCAGCTGGAGTTTGTGACTGGAGGCTGGGTCATGACCGATGAAGCTAACTCTCACTACTTTGCAATGGTTGATCAGCTAATCGAAGGACATCAATGGCTGGCGAAAAATATTGGTGACTATCTACATTGGCAAACTATGAATTTGATGCACATATGCTTAATGGGCCTGTCCCACTACGCAATTTTTTTGGCGACTTGCCGGCACCCGTCATAGTCGCAGCATGTCTCCCAAAATTTTCAACATGTTGAAAATCCAGCGGCGATCAGAAAAAGGTACGACTCTTTGGGCGACTACTCACGACCATACAGGCGTCACCTCGCGACATGTCGACACGTGACGCCTGTAGGGTCATGAGTAGTCGCCCAAAGAGTGTACCTTTTTCTGATCGCCGCTGGATTTTCAACATGTTGAAAATTTTCGACGACCTGCTGCGACCATGACAGGTGCCGGCAAGTCGCCGAAAAAATCGCGTAAGTGGGACAGGCCCTTAGGATCTGAGGAATTGTATTGAGATGCGGATTTTATTTCCTGTCAAACTTGCAGAATATGACTCCTGAAATAGGTGTTACCACTGTCAATTACAAACTACTTATGAAAAGATGTTTTCCATTCACATAGAGTAACGCTCCCTCCACAGTGTCCTATTAAATCCTGTCATGGAACAACGCACAATTTCTACCAGAGCACGTTTGATGCAGAATATAGCTGAGGCATGTGCTGCAATCTTGAGCAAAAAGCAAATTGTTGGACGAACTCAGCAGACCAACTCTTTATGCTGTAGAGCTTCCCGTACACCATTGCATCAAACATTTCCAAGGCAAGTCAGCATGGGATTGTGCAGAGTAACGATAGACACAAAGTGCTGGAGTAACTCAGCAGCCAGACATAAAAACAGTTTTTTTCCACGAGTAGTAGCTCTACTCAATAACCATAAATCTCTAGCCTCCTTTTGCTTTATGTAATTCACATGTTTAATCGCGAATGTTTTATTATTAATGTTTGATGTTTTATGTGTCATTCCGAACTGTCACTGTATGTCATGTTGTCACATTCGGGCAGAGCACCAAGGCAAATTTTTTGTATGTGAATACTTGGCCAATAAACTTATTCATTCATTCATTCTCCAGAGAAAAAGGATGGGTGACATTTCAGGTCAGGACTCTTCATCAGGCTGGAGTAGGGTCCCGACCCGAAACGTCACCCATCCTTTTTCTCCAGAGATGCTGCCTGGCCCACTAAGTTACTCCAACACTTTGTGTCGATCTTTAGTATAAACCAGCACCTGCAGCTCCTTGTTTCTATTGATGTAGAGTAAATCTCCTTATGCACTGTTGCATCAAACATTCTGGGGAATGGTGCACAAGCGATGGAAACTGTGATCACACAGTGTGCGATCACCTTGCATCATTGGCTATATTTAAGAGGGAGTTAGATGTGGCCCTTGTGGCTAAAGGGATCAGGGGGTATGGAGAGAAGGCAGGTACAGGATACTGAGCTGGATGATCAGCCATGATCATATTGAATGGCGGTGCAGGCTGGAAGGGCCAAATGGCCTACTCCTGCACCTATTTTCTATGTTTCTATGTTTCTATTCCCACATGCCCCTCATATCTCCAGATGATGAGACAATACTCTGTGGACTGGATAATTGCAGTTGACATCACTCCGAAGAAGCCAAACTGACTGGAGTATTACAGCATTGCAGAGATTAAAACCTATTGGATCCCCAAGATTCCCGTGAAAGCCAGCCTTGGCACAGTTGCTGTGAGGAGGAAGGTGTGTGAGTTCAAGTGCCTGGACTTGAGCAGATCCACCCAACCCATTGCTCCACTCAGTGAGAGAGTGCTGCGCTGTTGGAGGTGTTGTGTGTCAGATGAATGTTAAACTGAGACCGTGAATTTGATCTTGCCACAAAGAGTCCCATTACACAATTCTGAACAAGAGCCAGAGACATATCTTTTTTATACTGAACGATACCTCTCAATTACACCACACAAGCTGATTAGCTGGTCATTTTCCAGCTACAGCCTGTGGGAGCTTGCAGTGCACAAAATGGCCGTTGTGCAACCCACAGCTGCTTAAAAGGTATTACAGCGGCTGTAATGGTTTTCAGCAAGCTTAGAAAGTGTGCAAGGTGTTGTCTAAATGAATGTTAGACAACATCGTGCTTCTGAGAGTGCACAGTAAAAAAAATGCTCAGTTTCGCTCATTTCTACGATTCATGTGAACAAGGGTAATTGGAAAGATGAGAACCACAATGAGCCCAGGAGCAGAGGAGTTCATTTGTTTGTGGTGCTAAGACTGGAAGGAGAGGAGTTGTCTGGTTTTTAAAGCACTTCTGGAAATCCAAACTAAATTCCCCACAGATTGAAACTGGATTTTTACCTTAAACTCATTCTATTTGGAAGTGTTAAAATGTTGTTAGTAGACAAAAATGCTGGAGAAACTCAGCGGGTTCCCGAAACGTTGCCTATTTCCTTCGCTCCATAGATGCTGCCTCACCCGCTGAGTTTCTCCAGCATTTTTGTCTACCTTTGATTTTCCAGCATCTGCAGTTCTTTCTTAAACAAAATGTTGTTAGTGGTATTTTATCCTTTTCGTGTGCATGGAACATGGAATGAATGACTCTTACTAAGTTCTGTATTATTTAACACTCGTTGATTCGATGTGTGTATATATATATATATAGTGAGTTCCTATATTTTGGATCGGCAGGAGTGATCCCACGATCAGGATGGGCAATCGATCCTTTTGGACACAGCTCAACCATGTCCTATCTGCTCAAACGCTCCAACCTGACCAGCATGCTCATCCAACGAGTGCACTACTCCATCAAAAAACACTTTGCAGCCACCAAAAGTCTGGAATTCATGTGGAGGCAGACTTGGGGTAGGTGAGAGCCGCTCTGCAATTCAATCCTGTGAATTTTTAAATGCCGGAAATAAATGCACAAGCGTTGGAATAAAAACAGAAAATGCCGATTAAGAACTCAGCAGGTCAGGCAGCATCTGTGAAAAGAGAAGCAGTTAGTCGACAAAATCCCCTTTCCCATCAGAACTGCCCCCTCCATCAACTCCTTTAAGTCAAGACTAAAAACGTATCTATACCCCCAAGCCTTTCTTGACGTCCTCTGAGCGAGGGCTATATGTATGTATATATGTATGTAGTTTGTTTGTTTATACTATTCTTATAACAAATGTAAAGCACTTTGGCCAACGAGAGTTGTTTTTTAAATGTGCTATATAAATAAATGTGACTTGACTTGAGTTAACGCACTGGGACTGAGGCCCTTCCTTAGTCCCCCGGGTTCCAATATTTTCCTGTGGCGATGTTGCTGTTAGCAAAGATCCTATAGCGGAGGAAGATAGACCACTCCTGCTAAATGCAATGGGCTGACATGTAGTACGCAACGGAGCGGAACGTGGGCCTTTTTTTCATCCATTTCTGTAACCCGACCCGCAGTGTAATCAACGTTGCGGGGGAACAGTTTGTGTCAATAAATTATAATTCTGAAAATGAGGAGAAGATTTTTTAACAAAGGACGAGGATGTTTCCGTAACCGGCTTCCGTCTCCGCACTAGTTATCTTTGCTCCGCTATGGGATCTTTGGTGCGGAGACGGAAGCCGGTTACGGAAATGGGGCCGAAAATTACCCATGAATCTGCCCATGACCATACTACGTCTTTTTCGTTGAGTGGACGATCTTGCTCGCTATAGGATTCAGTAGGTAACGTGGGGGAGGGATGAGTAGAACAAAGAGAATAAATGATAGGCTGAGAGCATATGCCGTTAGCAGTTAGAGGTACATTATGCTACTTTGTCCAATATATATATTTGTCCAATGCTTTGTTAACCGTTCTAGTAAAAAAAGAGGGAACCAAAACCAAAATGATGACAGGGTGTAAATGGCGGTACAGACAGAAAAAGAAGAGTTACCTAAGGTTTAAAAATTTGATATTGAGTTAAAGCAGCAACATGAGAAGATGAGGTATTAGAGTCATACAACTAATACGTGGAAACAAGCCCAACTTGCCCACATTGACACACATGACAATAAACTCTCTTGGATCTCTTGAATCTTGAATCAATATGTCTGTCGTGCGGATGAGTCGATAGCACCAGAGCTTCAGAAACTGTTGACGTGGTGGAGGGCACCCAAAGTGTCTCAGATGTCAGTGGAAGGGATTGGACATGGGGAGAAAGGACACAAATGCTGGAATTGTGCACTAATTCCTTTGTGTCCAAAAGCAAACTCTTCCAGTTGCTGATTTGATCTGTTCCAATTCATTTTTTATGTCTGATGAAGGGTCTCGACCCGAGACGTCACCTGTTCCTTTTCCCCACAGATGCTGCCTGACCGGCTGAGTTACAACTGCGTGACCCGCTGAGTTAATAATAATAATAATTAATACTTTATTGATCCCCTCAGGGAAATTCAGAACGTTACAACGAAAAACGTTCAGAACATTACAGAAAGTAGCAACGAAAAAAAGCATTGCAGATAGACACAAAATGCTGGCGCATTTTGTGTCTATCTGCAATACTTTTTTTCGTCGTTCTTTCTAGGTCAGAGGATTGAAGGAGTGGGATGCATCATGTGCATTTTTTTGGATTTCGTTAAAAATAAATTTGCTGGCTAAAACAAGAATTGTGCTTCCTCCCCGCTCTCATTTTTTTTCTAGACACTGACTCAAGCACGGATATTTTCTGTCAACTGATGCCCTTCTACAGTTACGACGTCCCTCACACCTGCGGGCCTGACCCCAAAATCTGCTGCCAGTTTGACTTCCGCCGCCTCCCTGGAGGACGGATCAGCTGTCCTTGGAAAGTCCCACCGAAGGTGATCAATGATGCCAGCGTGGCAGAGAGGTAGGAGCTGATGTCATGGACTGCTTTGGGTTCCGGTTTACTCCATTAGGCTCTCTCTCTCTCCTGCCCCTCTCCCGCTCCCTCTCCCTCTCCCCCCCTCTCTCTCCCCCCCCCTCTCTCTCTCTCTCCCTCTCACTCTCTCTCTGCTCATGAAACAAAGTTGTAATTTGGCTGTGTAAAAGATACTCTTAATTTAAATCTTCGCCAGCCAACCCTTTTTAATGTGTAGGAAGGAACTTCAGATGCTGGTTTAAATCGAAGATAGACAGATACCCCTTTTTAATGGTTGTGTGTTTCAATCTGAATTGAGTTGTACTTGCGCTCCATTCATAGCTGCTAGACAAGTCAAGTCAAGTTTATTTGTCACATACGTATACGAGATGTGCAGTGAAATGAAAAGTGGCCAGAATTGCTGGAGAAACTCAGCGGGTGCGGCAGCATCTATGGAGCGAAGGAAAGAGGCAACGTTTCGGCCCGAAACGTTGCCTCTTTCCTTCGCTCCATAGATGCTGCCACACCCGCTGAGTTTCTCCAGCAATTTTGTCTACCTTCGATTCTCCAGCATCTGCAGTTCCTTCTTGAAAATGAAAAGTGGCATCAGTTCCAATTTGTATTGCTGTTGACTCTTAGTGAAGTAATCGTCCATGTACCTGCCTTGTGTAATCATCACCATGGGGGGGAGGACTTGCTTCCTTTTGAATTTTGTTGTGTTAGAAACTTTCCTTTGTTCTTGAAAATCGAGGGTCTTTGGTGGTATTCTTTATATTGGGAAGTTCTTCACACGATGAGTTTGTGACAGCGGGGAGAATGGTAGGAAATGTCCTGGCAATTTTTCACGGTCTGCTTGGATGCCATGGAGGAGTGATAATGAATTCCTGATTGAGTGTGCCTTGTGCTGACCCTTCACAGTTTCCAGCAGTGATCATTGGCGAACGCTGACTAGAGTTTAGTTTAGTTTAGTTTAGAGATACAGCGCGGAAACAGGCCCTTCAGCCCACCGGGTCCTCGCCGACCAGCGATCCCCGTATATTAACACTTTCCTAGGGACAATTGTTTCATATTTAGCGAGCCAATTAACCCACAAACCCGCACGTCTTTGTAGTGTGGGAGGAAACCGAAAATCTCGGAGAAAACCCACGCAGGTCATGGGGAGAACGTACAAAACTCAGTACAGACAGCACCCGTAGTCGGGATCGAACCCAGGTCTCCGGCGCTGTGACGAAGGCAGTCTAAGGCAGCAACTCTACCGCTGCGTCACCGTGCCAACCGAGCTTGAGCTTGGTTGTCTGACCTCTGCTCAATGAGACCCGACTATTTGTGTTGAGTGCATGTCACGTATTTATTGAACACCAGGCGGACTGTACCATGGTGACCTGGTCAGGATGACCTGCTTAGTATTGCTACACACGTCTCTTGATCTATGTCAATATTAGTATCAGGGTGTCAGGGTTTATGGGGAGGTGGCAGGAGAATAGGGTGAGAGGGAAAGATAGATCAGCTATGATTGAATGGCGGAATATACTTTTTGGGTCGAATGGCCTAATTCTGCCCCTAGAACGTATGAACCAATGAATCAATATGTCAGCAGCATAGAAAATATTTTAATTGAATTATTCCGCATGTGCCTTCAGTGGGGGAAATCGGAAGTGATAGAATTGGATTGAAATTGATGGTGGTCAGATTGCATTTAGGTGAGGTTTTACTTTTAGAATCAAAGCAGACATCTAATCTTTTTATCCGCTTAACACTGCCCTGAGTCATTGAATCCAAGGCTAAAGCTCTGCTGACCAAGTCGAAATCTATTAACTTCTCACAGATGAGCTGGGACTGGTGCCATGATGTATAGGCCTATCTGTTGTGTTAATAGTTTTGTTTTAATGGTGTGTCTCATAAGATGTATGTCCATCTCCCAAGTATGCATGCAAGGAATCAAGATTGGTGTTGTGTTTGAAGGAACCGCAGATGCTTGTTCAGACCAAAGATAGACACAGAATGCTGGAGTAACTCAGCGGGACAGGCAGCGTCTCTGGAGAGAAGGAATGGGTGACCTTAGATCTGAAGAAGGGACTCGACCCGAACGTCACCCATTCCTTCTCTCCAGGGATGCTGCCTGTCACGCTGAGTTACTCCAGCATTGTCAGGGCTCGAAATTAGCGGTTGCCCGGGTGCCACTGACCACTCAAAGCGCCGCCCGGCAACCTAAACACTGAGTCATTT
>JAXLNO010002165.1:0-25894 GCA_038087875.1 Malacoraja senta | reverse complement strand
TACAATGTAAAACACACACACACACACACACACACCCACTGTCTCGTGACCCCCATAACTTCCGCATAGGCTCCCCATCCACACACACACACAAACAATGGAAACAAGACTGCAGATGCTGGTTTACAAATGAAGACACAATGTGCTGGATCAGTCAGTGGGTCAGTCAGCATCTATGGAGAACATGAGGAGAACTCTGCAGAACATGAGGGTCCCAACCGAGATATCACCAGGACATGTTCTCCAGAAATGTGCCTGACCCACTGAGTTACTACAGCACATTGTGTCATAAAAAAAAAAAATAGCATCTGCAGTTCCTTGTTTCCAGTGTGTGGATGACTCGAAATGTCACCTGGCCATGTCCTCCAGAGATACTGCCTGACCTACTGACATACTCCAGCACTTTGTCTTTTTTGGAGCAGAGGAAATTCCCACAAACTCCACTTGTTTGCAAGTCGTGCCGATTGCAGGCTTTGCAATTCCAGCCTATTGTACCCTAACACGGCCGAACTCCTCAATGCTGTCAGCCGTCTGCTCTGGGTTTGACAGCCCCGAACCATTGCTTCTGCATTCACACACCCTGCCCTGCAACCTCTGCTGCACAGCAGTCGGGACAGGAGACATAATATGAGGGTTATGGGGAGAAAGCAGGAACGGGGTACTGATTTTGGATGATCAGCCATGGTCACATTGAATGGCGATGCTGGCTCGAAGGGTCAAATGGCCTACTCCTGCACTTGTTTTCTATGTTTCTATGTTTTCTACTTCACTCCTCGACAGTGGCTGGGCCACAAGGGGAGATCAGCGTGGACTCAGTGAGCCCAGGGGCCTGTTTCTGTATCTCTAGTCTAAAGTAATGTAAATACAGTTTGTGTAGGAAGGAACTGCAGATGCTGGTTTAAATCGAAGATAAGACACAAAATGCTGGAGTAACTCAGCGGGACGGGCAGCATCTCTGGAGAGAAGGAATGGGTAACTTTTCGGGTCGAGTCCCTTCACAGACCAGGTGTGGAAGTGGCTTCTACTAATACCGAGGTGAAATGGATCTTTAACCCCCTACTGAAGCTGAAACCGATGCTTTAATTTAACTGCAAGTCCATCTCCCCTCCACACAGAAGCAATAGATTATTTGCCACAGGAAGCTTGCAAAGGACTGAATACTTTGCTTGCGGCCGTTCTCCTCTCCAGCAGGATGCGGAACCTGTTGCAGGTCAGTTTATTGTCCTTCAGCCCTTGTCCCAGGCCACGATTATCATCCTGCATCAACCGCCGATCCAGAATAATCTCCAACTGACCTACAAATGAAAGGGGATCAACCTCAGCTCAGATTTTAGCAGCAAAACATCAAGGTTGTCCGGTTCATTCGCTGTTACATCCCTTTTATTTTCCTGACGGTACGGGGCTTGTTAGAAATGTTCTCTCTGCTGTAGAGTGTTGGACTTTATTTCCATAAACGAGGATTGTCCTTCACTGAGGCCCCCTCAATACCCAACCCCTCGAAAAAACCATCAGGTGGTCACCGATTTTCCAGCACCGTTTTCCAGCTCCCAGATCCTTGCCGTGTTATCCATTTTGCCCGACCAAAGGCTTTGGGACGTGGGGGGCAGGGAAATGCATTGGGGCACAGTTTAAGAATAAGGAGTAAGCCATTTAGAACGGAGACGAGGAAACACTTTTTCTCACAGAGTGGTGAGTCTGTGGAATTCTCTGCCTCAGAGGGCGGTGGAGGCCGGTTCTCTGGATGCTTTCAAGAGAGAGCTAGATAGGGCTCTTAAAAATAGTGGAGTCAGGGGATATGGGGAGAAGGCAGGAATGGGGTACTGATTGGGCATGATCAGCCAGGATCACATTGAATGGCGGTGCTGGCTCGAAGGGCCGAATGGCCTACTCCTGCACCTATTGTCTATTGTCTATTGGCTGCGGACGTCGGCTGCGGAATGGATCTTTCCCAAGGGAACCTAACCTGTCCTGGAGTGATTCTAACATTAGTTCTTTTCAAAGTGAACCAGCCTGTTGAGCAGCCCAAAGTGAAATACAGGTCTCCAAATCAAAATCTACTGCAGGCCCGACACTATCTATATGTTCAGCACAGAGCCGGATTTGGTTACCAGCAATGTCTCCTGCCCTTGGGGACCCTGCCCTTGCTGCACATCATGCTGAGAGGGAAGACCCATGAATGCCACCACTCACCACCGCCACTGAGGGTAGGGCCAGAGGTACTTTCTTCAAACTCCTATGGCATCTGGGAGCGTTAGGGGAGGCACGGTGGCGCAGCGATAGAGTTGCTGCCTTACAGTGCCAGAGACCTGAGTTCAATCCTGAGTCCTGGTGCTGTTTGTACGGAGTTTGTACGTTCTCCCTGTGACCATGTGGGGGGGTTTCCAGGTGCTTCGGGTTCCTCCCACATTCCAAAGACGTGCAGGTTTGTAGGTTAATTGGCTTTGGTAAAATTGTAAATTGTCCCTAGTGTGTGTAGGATAGTGCTAGTGTACGAGATGATCGCCGGTCGGCCGAAGGGCCTGTTTCCACGCTGTACCCCTACAAGACTTACCACTGTGTAGGCTGGACACCCCAAGAGACTGAGCGGTGTGCACCGTGAGACGTGAGCGATTGTCCTGAATGTAGGCCATGGCTGGCATGGGGTAGAAGTTGGCCTGAAGTGGCAATTTCCGTAAGAATTTCCGAGTTTGAATCTATTTCAAAATAGAGAAATATGATGAGTCCATTCTACAGTGGAAAATCTTCCTTATTTGAAACTACAGCATAGTTGGGGAATTTAAGTTTCACTCAGTAAAAACATTCTGGAAATGGGAATGCCAATGTGGCGACCAGTAAACAGCAGCTTGTTATAACACTCCGAATGATTCACTGTAACTTAAGTTTCAGTTTAGTTTATGGTCACGTGCACCGAGGTACAGTGGAAAGCTTTTGTTGCGTGCAAACGAGTCAGCAGAAAGACAACACATGATGCCATTTACAATGTAGGGAAGACATTGAGGAAGGAGATCCTAATTTGAGGAAGGACATTCTTGCTATTGAGGGAGTGCAGCGTAGGTTTACAAGGTTAATTCCCGGGTCCCGGGATGGCGGGACTGTCATATGCTGAGAGAATGGAGCGGCTGGGCTTGTACACTCTGGAGTTTAGAAGGATGAGAGGGGATCTTATTGAAACATATAAGATTGTTAAGGGTTTGGACACGCTGGAGGCAGGAAACATGTTCCCGATGTTGGGGGAGTCCAGAACCAGGGTCCACAGTTTAAGAATAAGGAGGAAGCCATTTAGAACGGAGACGAGGAAACACTTTTCCTCACAGAGAGTGGTGAGTCTGTGGAATTCTCTGCCTCAGAGGGCAGTGGAGGCAGGTTCTCTGGATGCTTTCAAGAGAGAGCTAGATAGGGCTCTTAAAGATAGCAGAGTCAGGGAATATGGGGAGAAGGCAGGAACGGGGTACTGATTTTGGATGATCAGCCATGATCACATTGAATGGCGGTGCTGGCTCGAAGGGCCAAATGGCCTACTCCTGCACCTATTGTCTATTGACATTTGATGTTCTGATGTGACTCCAGACCAAGGGTGGGGAACCTGCTGCCTTAAGGCTGCATGCGGCCTTCTAGGCCATTAAGTGCGGCCTTTTGAATGAATCCAAATTTTGTAGAACAAATCCTTTTATTTTTATTAGTATGTTTTTGTTTGTCTTTTATTATTTTTATTTAAATCTTAAAATGAACGTATTTAAAATATACTAAAGAGTAAAAGAAGATTCAACAAAATAATCCTCCCTGACTGACGGCCACAATAAAAAAAAATAAGTCATGAGGGCTATTTTAACAAAATAATGTACATTTTGAAGTATATCTAATTGAAGGTAGACAAAATTGCTGGAGAAACTCAGCGGGTGCGGCAGCATCTATGGAGCGAAGGAAATAGGCAACGTTTCGGGCCGAAACCCTTCTTCAGACATTTTGAAGTATATCTAATTGAAGTTTCTTGGCTGCGGCCTTATTAGATTACAGCTAACTTAATGCGGCATTCCAACATGAAAAGGTTCCCCACCCCCGCTCCAGACCTTCTGCATCTTGGTTGCCTCGTCACTGCCTCTGAGCAGCTCCGATAAGCCACTCAGTTCAAGGACCTTTCAAGATAGGCAATGAATGTCAGCATTACTCATGACTCCGTAAAACAAACATTGGTATTCTTGCCCTCGTGCAAAAGGTCTTTGCTTTGGTACATGGATAGGAAAGGTTTCGAGAGATATGAGCCAAATGCTGGCACATGGGACGAGCTTAGAATGGTCACCTTGGTCGGCATGGACAAGTTCAGCCGAAGGGTTTGCTTCCGTGCCGTACGACTCTGTGACTTCAAGCCTCTCCTGCTACTCTCCCCACCCCTGCTGATGTTCCGCGCTGAACTACCTCCCCGATCTGATGCCCAGTAAAATGAAGTTAGGGACTTGAATGTGGAGTCCATTAAATGAGTCCATAAATTCACCTATGATAAAATCTTACGATCTGTGTGCACGTTCTATGAAAACTAGCTCTGCATTCATAACGCAGGCTGCTCATGTAAAGCTGGTAAGCTGGAATTATCCGGACTTTACTTCACACCAGATAGGGGTGTAAATAAAGGGCAGGAAGTTCACGTCACCAGTTTCCACCATATATGTCGAATGTAGGGCTGATACGGAAAGAAATTAGACCAAAATACAACAATTTACAATAGGAAAATAGGCACAAAAAGCTGGAGTAACTCAGCGGGACAGGCAGCATCGAAGCGTCACCCATTCCTTCTCTCCAGAGATGCTGCCTGTCCCGCTGAGTTACTCCAGCTTTTTGTGTCAATCTTCGGTTTAAACCAGCATTTACAGTTCCTTCCTACACAATTTATAATAGGAACTGAGCATATCTGGCCGTGGTGCAGTTACCCCCATCGTCTAATACCTGTTAATGTGTTGCTCAGACCGTGAAAGGCTCAATGGTTTAAAAATAAAGACCATCACTGCGTTTGTTCGGTACATGACAACATAGAGATATCTTAGAGCGAGTGCTTCACACAGTGAATTATGATTGAAGGTCAGGTGAGGGGATCATGCTGCATCATTAATGGCACTTAAACAGTGAAAGGATGAGTAAGTCGCTAATCTGTGTTTGATATCTGTTGCTGCCACAGAGAAACCATCTGTTCTTTAAGTAATGTGACAAAACTGCTCACATCCACCTGAGTAACAGTGAGATGCAGATGGAGTCCGTTTCAGACACTCGCTGTAAAGGATGAATTCCTAACAGTCTGTTTTTTTGTTCAAGAACACTTCCTATTTAATTCCCCTTTATCCACCACATTCAACTCTCCAGAATACCACACTTTAGATGGATTTACCTGAAACCCATTCAGATCAGTGAAGAACATGTCTCCGCTTTCAATCCCAGTGGACAATCGCACTGCCAGCTCCCTGTTGACCTGGTCATGGATGTCAACCACAATGGAAACATCCAGCGAAAGCCCTTCAACTCCTGTTGGTACAATGGACGGTGTCAGGTTATCAATGCGAGGCTTTTAATGGAGCACATTATAAGCTATTATAGGCACAGTGTAAGCAACTCCTGCTGATACAATGGACTGTGTCAGGTTATCAATGTGAGGCTTTTAACAGTGCACAGTCCAGTCAGTTAAGCTACTGACTGGACCCATCCCATTCAATGTATCTGCGCCCGATGATATCAGTAAACTCATCAATGTCCATCAATAGCAATTCCCGACGTCAATAGTGCACTAAATCCAGCCCTAGTACCTCTCCTGGATCTGTTACTGTTTACTGCTTCCTGCAGAAATGCATGTTAAGTGAGGACAGACCCTAAAGATTTAGGCTTTAGAGATACGGGGTGGAAACAGGCCGTCCGGCCCACCAATTCTCATCATCCTGTACACTAGCGCTATCCGACACACACTAAGGACAAATTACGATTTACAGAAGTCAATTAACCCACAAACCTGCACGTCTTTTGAATGTGGGAGGAAATCGGATCACCCAGAGTAAACCCATGTGGTCACAGGGAGAACGTGCAAACTCCGCACAGACAGCACCCGGGATTTTTGAACCTGGGTCTCTAGAGCTGTAAGGTAGCAACTATACTGGCTGCACCACCTTAAATGTTAGGTGTATTGTTTCAATTAGATCATCCCTCATTCATCGAAACTCCACATCGAACATAAATCTAATTTTCTGGCTGGGCAGAGCAGGAAGTACCCGCGAATCCCGACAATTACCTTTGTCAATCACTACTCCTGTCCCTGCAACGCCAGGGAAATTCTGCATCATGAGAAAGTGCCGCTGACAAAGAAAACTGCTGTTACCTGGCAAGTTGTAAAGACAAATTCTCTGCTGGAAATCCCGATAGAAGGTGACAACCTCTGAGAACAAAGGGCCCTCCGTAACCCGAGTGATGGGAGTCTCTTTGGACATATAGGCCTGAAACCAGATACAAACACACGGCCATGAGTGAATGCAAAGGAAACGGAATACAAAAGAAAGATAGCGTGCATTAGCTTTGCAATCAGTCCTCTATAATTTATTCCCAAAATAGGATTTAGTACAGGGATGAAGTTTTTATGTCATCCCTCATAAAACGATAGTTCAAATTGTGCCCTTCAGTGCTTCAGCTGTGATTTACAGACATTTAAACACTCTAAGTGCATTCATTGTAGTAATATAGGGGAATCATGGAATCATCAAAAATAGGTGCAGGAGTAGGCCATTCGGCCCTTCGAGCCAACACCGCCATTCAATATGATCATGGCTGACCATCCAAAATTAGTACCCCGTTCCTGCTTTTTCCCCATATCCCTTGATTCCGTTAGCCCTAAGAGCTAAATCTAATTCTCTCTTGAAAACATCCAGTGAATTGGCCTCCACTGCTTTCTGTGGCAGAGAATTCCACAGATTCACAACTCTCTGGGTGAAAAGGTTTTTCCTCACCTCAGTCTTAAATGGCCGGTACACAAAAATGCTGGAGAAACTCAGCGGGTGCAGCAGCATCTATGGAGCGAAGGAAATAGGTAACGTTTCGGGCCGAAACCCTTCTTCAGTCCTAAATGGCCTACCCCTTATTCTTAAGCTGTGACCCCTGGTTCTGGACTTCCCCAACATCGGGAACATTTTTCCTGCGTCTAGCCTGTCCAATCACTTAAGAATTGTATATGTTTCTATAAGATCCCCTCACATCCTTCTAAATTCCAGTGAATACAAGCTAGGGGTATAAAGATAATGTCCACATTTAGCCACCTCTTGAAGACGCCACTCTTGTTGACAGCAGCATGGTGGTGGGTGAATCACCCGGCAGGTGAAATTTAACGTTGAAAATTCTGAGGTGTTACATTTTCGGAAGAATGAGAAGAACCAAAATAGACTGGAGGGTGTAATTCTCCGAAACAAGAACAGAGAGATCTGGGAATTTGCGTGCATAGTTTTATGTGCACAGTGATTTTAGGCTGTAGAGATACAGTGCAGAACCAACCATCATCTGTACACATGCACTATCCTACACACTAGGGACAGTTTACAAATTTACCGAAGCCAATTAACCTACAAACCTTTCGTTTTTTAAATTTTAGTTTTAGAGACACAGCGCGGAAATAAACCCTTTGAGCCATCGAGACTGGGCCGACCAGCGATCCCCGCACACTCACACTATCCTATGCACACCAGGAACCATTTGCAAATGCCAATTAACCTAAAAACCTGTATGTCTTTTGAAGTGTGGGAGGAAACCGGAGCACCCAGAGAAAACCCACCCAATCCCAGGGAGAACGTACAAACTCCATCCTGACAACACCCATAGAGTGGATCGAATACGGGTCTCTAGCGCTGTAAGGCAACAACTCTATGCTGCACACCTTGAGCAGAGAAAGATTGCTGGAGTAACTCAGTTTCATCATCTGTTCTTTTCCCTTCACAGATGCTGCCTAACCCGCGTGAGTTCCTCCAGCAGTCTGTTTTTGAATCGTCATAAAACACTGGCTAGGCTGCAACTGGACTATGGCAAACAGTTCTGGGTGCCCCAACGCAGTTAACCTCAGGGCTTTGGAGAGAGAGAGGGAGAGCAGGAGAGATTTACAAAATGGTTGTGGGATGACAGACTTTAGTTAACAGGACGTACCTAAGAAACTGGACCAGGGGAGGCTGTGAGGAGATGCAAGAAATATTTTAAATATCCATGAGTTTGGGTAAAAGAAAGATAGTCACGGTGGCACAGCGGTAGAGTTGCTGCCTTACAGCAAAATGCAGCGCCAGAGACCCGGGTTCGATCCCGACTACGGGTGTTGTCTGTATGGAGTTTGTACGTTCTCCCCGTGGGTTTTCTCCGAGATCTTCGGTTTCCTCCCACACTCCAAAGACATACAGGTTTGTAGGTTAATTGGCTTGATTAATTGGCTTGATAAAAAATGTAAAATTGTCCAAGTTGGCGATATGCAGAGTACTGCCCTGCCGACTACAAAAGTCAGACGGTTCAGAAGATGGAAATACTGTTCCCAATGGTGGAACAATCGGCTCAAAACCGAGGGAACATTGAAGGAAGGAAACTGATAAGGACAAAAGTGACGGGAGGAAATACTGTTTAATGCAGGGAGCTGTTGGGGCATTGTTTTGCATGGCCAGGAAATTGGATTATTGCGCTAAAAGGTGAGCTGGGTAAGTATCTAAAAAGAATAAAGTTGAGGGATAGAACTGGTTGAAGCTTGACAGACCTAGTGCCGTGATCATTCTGTGATACATCAGTGAACGTAGACAGCAAAGCTCAGAGGCTGGCAGACAGCGGGGGGGGGGGGGGGGGGGTCACTTCACCAGTGTATAATTGCCACTGGGAAGTTAAGCAGAAGGAAATCACCAACGTCTAACCCAAACCAATGCTGTTCAGAATACGTTGTGGGCATACAATATTACAATTTGACATGGCTTATAAATGTGCTTTTGGAATCTATAAGCAGTTCATGCTGTGCCATAATACACACCCATAGTTCCTTCTTCCAGTTTAAATAACCTGTTAACTGCAAGAATTTCATTGTCCTATCTGGGACACATGACAATAAATTCTCTTGGATCTTGAATCTAACTGAGAAAAACACTAGCCAAACTTGGAGAGTATAGATTTAACAGAGTGTAAAATAAAATCCTGTGGAATGTCCAAGACAACAGGCCTCAAAAATGGATGTTTTTTTTTTAACAAGTGTACTCACAGTTCCAAGTTTAATCCTCCAGAAGTCAGAATCACAGAACGATTGCAAGAAGTTAACGAGATAAGTTCAGGGTATCTCGGCAGTGACAGACTTTCTGTCTATTGGATATCATCTTTCTCTAGTCGTTCAGACGAGCACTTTTATTTTAACTAAATGCTCTGATGGATTGCTTTCAGCATTTGAGTATTGGAGGCCATCGCTCACGTGTAAGGACAGGGCTTCCACAACACACGGACAGACAGACGTATGCACGTGCGTGCGCACACACACACACACACACACACACACACACAGAGTCGCACAATCACTGAAGCTTCTCCACTCTCATCTGACTGAAGAGTAAGCCCAATCTTCCAACCTACCACACTGGATTTTTTTCCTCTGGAACTGCAATGCTAACATTACTAGAAAACTATATCCGGCACTCTGGCATTTTCCTCTTTGCACTACATGCTGTACTCGTGGATGGTATGATTTGATTTAACTGGATAGCACATAAATAAAAGCTTTTCCTTGTGTCTCGGTACACGTGACAATAATAAACCAAAACCAGACCGACTGCTATTGCAAAGCTACTTACCCTGGCTTCACCATCAGGTAGGAAGAGGTATGCACCACTCTTATCTTTAAAGTTCCGTGTCCCGTACCACATGAACTCCATCCGCACCTTTTGCTCCTGCTGGTCATCTTTCCTTTTGATGTTCTAGAAAGTAAACAGCATAGTTAAAGAGAACTTGCAACCGCAAAAGTAACTCCCTGGTCAATTCGTCCCTTCCCACCCAAACCACCCCCTCCCCTGGTATTTTCCCTTGCAACCGCAAAAACTCTCCGAAGACAGTTAAAGGGAACATGTAGGTAAGCAATCAGGATGGTCATATTGTACCTGACCTAAAATGCAGCAACATAGTTGATTGTAAAAATGTATAGTTAATTGTAAGTTCCAAACTACAAAGCTCTAAACCGGTCCAGGCTCATGTAAACATTCTTTTGCTTTGCAATTCTAGCTTTTCAACTAAAGGACCTGTCCCACTGTACGATGTAATTCAAGAGCTCTCCCGAGTAAAAAAAAAAAATCAAACTCGTGGTGAGCACATAGAATGTACGTAGCGGGTACGTCGGAGCTCGGGACGTCTCTTAGCGGCTCGTAACGCTAACGGCAGGTACTCGGGAAACGCGATAAGCTCGGGAAGACTCGTGAAGATTTTTCAACATGTTGAAAAATGTCCACGAGAGCCCCGAGTACCTACGAGCGGCTATTACCGTAATTCTCCGAGTTCAGGGCAAACTCGGGAGAAGTTTTGCATGAACACCAGAATGCTAGAAATGGGAAATTATAACAGTCCCAACAGCCCAAATTCACAATTCAGGCAAAATGCCTCAATCTTGGTCAGTTCTTCTATGGATAATTTGATGGCATAATCAGGAATTGTGTACAACTGTGAAGGAAGGAACTGCAGATGCTGGTTTACATCAAAGATGGACACAAAATGCTGGAGTAACTCAGCGGGACAGGCAGCATCTCTGGATAGAAGGAATGGGTGATGTTTCGGGTCGAGACCCTTCTTCAGTCTTGTCCCGAAACGGCACCCATTCCTTCTATCCAGAGATGCTGCCTGTCCCGCTGAGTTACTCCAGCATTTTGTGTCTATCTAATCGTGTACAACATGTGTCTGAACTATTCTTCAGCAATTTGTGACAGTGTTCTTTGTTTCTAGGCCGAGTCCTACCTCCATCAGTCCAGTTACTCCATTAAACCACACTTGCATCTGCTGGTTTTCAATGAAGAAATCATCAGTCGCGGACTCCAGGATCTTCACGCTGAACGGCTCCTTCTTACTCACAGTTACATCTCGGTTGCGCAAGTAGATGGCTGCGTTGGAATTCACTGGTGTGTTAGCTGATTCAGATAGCTGGAACACTGCAAGGCCCAGAGTAGGGAGACGAGCAACAAAGGAAACCTGGAGTGGAAGAGAGCATGACTTTATAGCGGCGATTGTTCGAACAAATCATCTTATACTGAATAAAGGGGTTCATAGGTTATAGGAGCATAAATGATTCCGCCCATCAAGTCTACTCCGCCTTTAAATCATGGCAGATCTAACTCTCCCCCTCAACCCCATTCTCCTGCCTTCTCCCCAAACCCGACACCCGTACTCTCACCAGCAGTTCAGTTTAGTTTCGTTGAGAGAGACAGCGCGGAAACAGGTCCTTGTTCATCAGTCACTGAAAGTAAGCATGCAGGTACAGCAGGCAGTGAAGAAAGCATGTTGGCCGTCATAACAAGAGGAGTTGAGTATAGGAGCTGAGTATAGGAGCAAAGAGGTCCTTCTGTAGTTGTACAGGGCCCTGGTGAGACCACACCTGGAGTATTGTGTGCAGTTTTGGTCTCCCAATTTGAGGAAGGACATTCTTGCTATTGAGGGAGTGCAGCATAGGTTCACAAGGTTAATTTCCAGGATGGCGGGACTGTCAGATGTTGATAGAATGGAGCGGCTGTATACTCTGGAATTTAGAAGGATGAGAGGACACCTTATTGAAACATATAAAATTATTAAGGGATTGGACACGCTAGAGGCAAGTAACATGTTCCCGATGTTGGGGGAATCCAGAATCAGGGGCCACAGTTTAAGAATTAGGGGTAAGCCATTTAGAACGGGGATGAGGAAAAACGTTTTCACCCAGAGGGTTGTGAATCTGTGGAATTCTCTGCCTCAGTAGGCAGTGGAGGCCAATTCTCTGGATGCTTTCAAGAGAGAGTTAGATAGAGCTCTTAAAGATAGCAGAGTCAGGGGATATGGGGAGAAGGCAGGAACGGGGTACTGGTTGTGGATGATCAGCCATGATCATATTGAATTGCGGTGCTGGCTCGAAGGGTCGAATGGCCTACTCCTGCACCTATTGTCTATCGTCTATTGTCTAATGGGGCGTGTACATCACTGTTTATGACAACATTAAATGAGCATTGCTGAAATTCATGAACTCAGAGCAGTTAAAAGTCAACCACACTGGACCGGAGACACTAACAGTTCACTGATTTCCTTTGTTGAAACAGATGCTTACTGCTCTGGATACTGACGTTTGGTTGGAATTCCAGATTTATTAAATTATTAATTTAGGTTAATTCCCGAAATGCCACGTGAATTCATGTACATTTTAATGACCCGGGACTCAGACAGCCTCAATATCTGAACCACAACAGTGCTATGCCACAAAGCAACAGGCTTGTAAAGAAAGAAACCACCCGTCTTTGGGCAACGTACACCCTCAGCATACGCAAAAGCAGTGCACAGCCAAGCAATTGCGTCTGATATTGGAAATCTCAGGGCCTTGCTTTGGGAGCACAGAGGCCCTGCCGTAAAGGTGACTGTAGATCAATCATTATTAGCTGATTTGATCCATGCCTGGTTTTACTGTTGTACACCCGATCCACAATCCAGTTCGGGTTTCTACTACGTCACCTGGTGTGCCGGTTCGGCTATTCTTCAGATTCATCCAGGAGCTTGAACCTACAACAGTTCCCACTTCTGACACCATGTACGAAGACGTATAAACACTGAGTGTTTCAGCTTCGTAACTATGTGTCTTTACTCTATGTGTTCTGTAAATAAATAACTTTTAAACGAAGCTGAACTTCTCAGTGTTTATAGGTCTTCGTACAGTGACCACCTCACAACCTGTCCACCCACTCGGCTCTTCAGCCACTATATGCCCCATTATGTGGCGCAACGGTCGAAATGGACACTGTCGGAACATTTCATACACTGCCAGAATGGATTCAACACAAATGGATTAGATTTAGTTTAGTTTTGTTTATTGTCACGTGTTCCGAGGTACAGTGAAGAGCTTATGTTGCGTGCTATCCACTGAGCAGAAAGACAATACATGATTGCAATCGACCCATTTACAGCGCATAGAAACATGTTAAGGGAATAACATTTAGTACAAGGTAAAGCCAGCAAATTCTGATCAAGGATAGTCCGAGGGTCACCAAAGAGGTAGATAGTAGTTCAGCACTGCTCTCTGGTTGTGGTAGGATGAAATAGTTGCCTGATAACTGAATCATCCTACCACAACCAGAGAGCAGTGCTGAACTACTATCTACCTCTTTGGTGACCCTCGGACTATCCTTGATTAGATTTACCAGTCAGACCGTGTCCGTTACCTGGTATGTATCTGCAGCCATATCAGTTGCCGCTTTCCACACCGCGCTGATCTGCATGGGCAGAGTGCTGCCATCGATTAGTGTAACCTTGACCCGTGGCGAGGTGGTGAGGACGGAAATAACACAGAGACGCTCTTGTTCGACAGGATTGAACACAACCAAGTGCCTGGATCAACATATAAATAAATTAAACGCTCATGTATAATTAAATCCTTTATGTCTACAAAGCCCTCAATGGGCTTGCCCCCACCTACATTAAAAGTCTGCTCACCCACCACACCACCTCCAGGTCCCTCAGATCGGCCGACTTGGGGTTGCTGAACATCCCGCGGTCTAGGCATAAGCTCAGGGGCGACCGCGCCTTTGCGGTTGCAGCTCCTAGACTGTGGAATAGCATCCCTCTTCCCATCAGAACTGCCCCCTCCATCGACTCCTTTAAGTCGAGACTAAAAACTCATCTCTACTCCCAAGCCTTTCTTGACGTCCTCTGAGCGAGGGCTATATGTATGTAGTGATGTTTGTATTTAATCTATGAACCACTGTTGTTTGTTATACTATTCTTATACCAATGTAAAGCACTTTGGCCAACGAGAGTTGTTTTTTAAATGTGCTATAGAAATAAAAGAGACTTGACGACTTGACTAAAGACCGAAAGGCATCTTTATAATCTTTGGGACTTCTGGTTGTCAAAAAGAACTAAAGACCGAATAAGTTTGAAGACACAAGTGACTGCAGATACTGGTTTACTAAAGACTGAAAGTGCTGGAGTAACCCAGCAAATGGATCATCTGATCGTATTACTGTTTTGAGAGCTTGCCATGCTGCACACATTCACTGCCACATTTTCTAGACTGCATCTCAAAATTACTTTCTGATGTTCACTGAGACATCCCGATGTAAATTTATACCTGGGAAGACTTTCGAATGTTATCACCGTTTTCTCTGGTAGTTTATCATGATTTTGCCGTTTGTTATCCTGAAATGAAAAAAAGAAAAGGCATTATAATTCCCAGATAGAAACAAAGTTAATAAAACCGCCTTTGCATATAAACAGTTATGAACCGTGGCAGGATCCAGATTGAATTTGGGAGAGTGAAGAACATGCATCTCTTCCTCCTGTAATGTCTGACCTCAATTGGCGTAAAGTTGGGAAGTCATGGTGCAGCAATTTGAAGTATTATATGCAGTTCTAATCACCACACCACACTGCGGCACCGTGGCGCAGTGGTAGAGTTGCTGCCTTACTGCGCCGGAGACCCGGGTTCGATCCTGACTACGGGTGCTGTCTGTAGGGAGTTTGTACGTTCTCCCCGTGACCTGCATGGGTTTTCTCCGAGATCTTCGGTTTCCTCCCACACTCCAAAGACGTACAGGGATGTAGGTTGATTGGCTTGGTAAATGTAAAAAATGTCCCTGGTGGTTATAGGATGGTGTTAATGTGCGGGGATCGCTGGTCGGCGCGGACCCGGTGGGCCGAAAGAGCCTGTTTGCACGCTGTATCTCCAAACTAAAGTAAACTATAGGGACGATGTGAAGGATTTGGAAAGAGTGCAGAAGAGGTTCACCAGGACATTGTAGAAACAAGGAACTAAAGATGTTGGTTTACACAAAGGACACAGGGAGCTGGAGTAACTCAGTGGGTTTGGCACTCAACATGGACAGGTGACGTCTTGAGTCAGGACCTTCTTCTGACCCACCTAAGTTATCCGGAGATGCTGCCTGACTTGCTGAGTTATCCCAGCACTTTGGTGTCCTTTCTCCAGGACACTGCCTGGATTGGAACATGTTAGATAGAAGGAGAGTTTGGACAAATCTGGAATGTTTCTCTGGAGCATCTGAGGCAGACGGAAGACTTGGTGGAAGCTTGTAACATTGTGAGAGGCATAGATAGGGTAGACAGTCAGAGTTTTTAAGAAGGAACTGCAGATGCTGGAAAATCGAAGGTAGACAAAAATGCTGGAGAAACTCAGCGGGTGCAGCAGCATCTATGGAGCGAAGGAAATAGGCAACGTTTCGAGTGGCCCGAAACGTTGCCTATTTCCTTCGCTCCATAGATGCTGCTGCACCCGCTGAGTTTCTCCAGCACTTTTGTCTACCTTCGACAGTCAGAGTTGTTCTTTCATGATGCAAACGTCAAATATGAGCGGCCATAGGTTTAAGGTGAGAGGAGGGAAAGTTTAAAGGAGACTAGACCAAGTGAGACCTGTCACACGGGAGGCCCGGTCCCCCAACGCAATATTCCACCACTCACCCATAGCCCCCAACTGCACTGACGCGGCAATAACTTGTAAAAAATAAGATCAATGTGAACGCATCCCACTCTCCCTCTTCAGTCCCCTATTCCCCATCTTCATTATCCTCCCTCTCAACAAGGGATAGATTCCAAATATCAAATCACAGGTTTAATTTACCAGCTGCAGGAAAAGGGAAGATTCATCGTATTTGTAGTCGTTCTTGTTCTGCAGCACCAAGAGGTGAGCTGCATTAATTATCACACGCTTCAAATTCATCAACGAGTGGAAGAGCCTGAAAAGCAATTAACAACACAGCGATGTTTAGACAACATTCGATCACATCTCGACAAAAAGCCTTGCAGTTATGCAGCAGAACAGCATCTCATCAAGTATCCAGTAGCTCTTCAAATCTCTGTAAATCCCATGTGTATATACTGCCTCAGCAGCCTCAAGTGTACTCTGAAAAGCATGGGTTCGGCATTAGCGTGGGATCTTTATATAACATCATCAGTCCAAAGAAGGGTCTCAACCCGAAACGCCACCCATTCCTTCTCTTCAGAGATGCTGCCTGTCCCGCTGAGTCACTCCAGCATTTTGTGTCTATCTTGATATAACATCCCTCTGAGTTAAACCCCTGTCCCATGGTACGAGTTCATTCCAAGAGTTCTCCCGAGTTTGCGCTGATTCGAACTCGGAGATTTTCGGTAATGGCCACTCGTCGGTACTCGGGGCTCTCGTGGACATTTTTCATCATATTGAAAAATCTTCACGAGTCTTCCCTTTCTTACATGCTGTTAGGGAGTCTTCCCGAGTACCTGCCGTTAGCGCTAAGAGACGTCCCCGAGCTCCGACGTACCCGCTACGTTAATTCTCCGTGCTTACCATGAGTTTGATTTTTTTAAAACTCGGGAGAGCTCTTGGAATGAACTCGTACCGTGGGACAGGGCTTTTAACTCAGTGTAAACTGCGACAATAAGATTTTATTGGTCTTTATAAACCAGGACAACTGCTGTCCGGATCAACAATAGGACCATTGATAATGGCTTCACTTCTATAACTGCAGACCATGTCCCTTATCTGGGAATGTGAATACAAATGTATGTAAATGAAAGCAGCCTGTGAGGATGAAACACTAATGGTGTCCTTTGTTCGTATTCTCTTGGACCACAAACCTGACCACTCATGCTTCTCACACCCTTGTAATAGTCTGTTCTAACTCCTACCTTCCGGCAGACGTTACAAAGCCTTCTATGCCCGCACCTCCAGACTCAGGAACAGCTTCATCCCCAGGGCTATCGCTGCTCTGAACCGACCCTGCTGAGTGCCCCCCCCCCCCCACCCCCATGAACTGTATTCACGCACATCGACCCGGCACAGACATATTTGAACTTTAGACTGTTTTACTGTTTTATTGTTCTTTTTAAAAAAATAAATCATGTTTCTCGGGGTATCTAAATTTTATTAGTTGTTTAAGTTATGACTATCGGATGGAAGCTGCATACCAAATCTCGTTGCACCTATGTGCAATGACGATAAAATATATTTTATTATTATTATTATTCATGCCTGGCTGATAGGAACAATGTGCGTTCGCGGTGGTGTGACTTTCTTCCAAACTGAATATTATCTGATATTGCACTACCGGTCCACCACTGATTTTTCGGCACAAGAGCCTTGCTGTATTATCTGTTTTGCCCGACCAATAGAGATCACGGCCTTGGGGGGAGGGGGGGCGAGATACCGGCCCGCAAAGTCAGCCGTGGTAGTTGGCTGTGGTAGTCGGAGTTCCAGAGCCCCGGCCACAGGGGACAAATTTGTTACGCTGCGGAAATTCCGATAAGGTTGAGATCGGCCTCCTCACGCAGCCTAGGCGCCACATTTTCGGGGGTACTTCTGGCAGGGATTTCAAGAGCTCTCTGGTAAATCTGTCCTATTTAAAGGAGGTGCGGGAAAATCGATGGTGGACCTGTATTTGGACATTTTAATCTGGTTAAGAGCAGCTCCCAGCTGCATGTACCTGAGTCCGTAGTCGACAACCACTACTTCTTTCGAGGTGCCGGTAATGGCGTCGTGATGTTGGAACAAACCGACGTTCCTCCGAGCTTCTGTTAAAAAGTGATAATCAGAAACTGGGTACTTAATGTCCACACCGAAGCGCCGGGCATGATTCAGGGCTAGGCTGTACAGGATCTCAGCTGCTCTGCAATAAAACAACAGGGTTTACAGAAGGCTGACACAGCTGTTTATCAAAAATACCAACACACACACACTCACTACTAGATATCGAACATTGAAGGTAGACAAAAGTGCTGGCGAAACTCAGCGGGTGCAGCAGCATCTATGGAGCGAAGGAAATAGGCAACGTTTCGGCCCGAAACCCAAAGGGTTTCGACTCGAAACATTGCCTATTTCCTTTGGGTTTCGGCCCGAAACGTTGCCTATTTCCTTCGCTACATAGATGCTGCTGCACCCGCTGAGTTTCTCCAGCACTTTTGTCTACCTTCGATTTTCCAGCATCTGCAGTTCCTTCTTAAAACACTCGTTATCAAACATTTACAGGTGGAAATCATTCAGTTCAACACTTATGCCTAAAGTCCTGTGCTGTTGCTCATTAAAAGGAGAGTTTGACTTTCCCACTTTCTGTGTCCCTCGCTGTTGCTCATCTTTCCTGTCTATTTATTTTCTTTTTCTTACTCTTTAACATCGTTAAAGTGGGGTGGCACCGTGGCGCAGCAGTAGAGTTGCTGCCTTACATAGAAACATAGACAATAGGTGTAGGAGTGGGCTATTCGGCCCTTCGAGCCAGCACCGCCATTCAATCTGATCATGGCTGATCATCCTAAATCAGTACCCCATTCCTGCTTTCTCCCCATATCCCTTGATTCCGTTAGCCTGAAGAGCTATATTTAATTCTCTATTGAAAAATTCAGTGAATCGGCCTCCACTGCCTTCTGTGGCAGAGAATTCCACAGATTCACAACTCAATTACAGTGCCAGAGGTCCAGATTTGATCCTGACTACGGGTGCTGTCTATATAGAGTTTGTACATTCTCCCTGTGACCTGCGTGGGCGTTCTCCGGGATCTCCGGATTCCTCCCACACTCCCAAAGATGTAGAGATTTGTTGGTTGATTGGTTTGGTAAAATTGAAAATTGTCCCTAGTGTGTGTAGGATAGTGCTAGTGTGTGGGGATCGCTGGTCGGCACGGACTCGGTGTGACAAAGGGCATGTTTCTGCACTGTATCTCTGAACTAAACTAATCTCTTTCCATTTTGGTTGTCATTGTTTTCTCACTACATTCTCATTCCTTCTCAGCAGGCAACAACGGGCAAGCTCCAAGAGTGCAAGTGCTTGAAGATGCCAAGTGGATGCTCCTTACCTGAGGTGTGACTCCAGCACACGGTCCAGATTCTTGTAGAAAGGTCTCGAGGTAAAATACCCGCTCCAATAATGGTCCTCGCGGTCGGCATAGGTGAAGAAGTCGCCGCTGAGGACAGGGTAGGATGGAGGTTTGCTGCCAGGGCTGACACCATTCTTCTTGTACACCGCATCAAAGTATTCGGACAGGGTCCCAAATTGTATCTGGAGATAAACAGCATTCAAGACAGTGAGTAAGCACACGCTTTCCTCCCAAGAACTTCCCTTCACAATTTTTCCCAATCTCTAAATTAGTTTCCCAACCTCAAGATATTTTTATTTCTGAGGCGGCACAGTAGCGCAGCGGTAGAGTTGCTGCCTTACAGCGCCAGGGACACGGGTTCGATCCTGACCACAGAGTTTGTACGTTCTCCCTGTGACTGTGCGGGTTTTCTCCGGGCGCTCCAGTTTCCTCCCACACTCCAAAGACGTAATGGTTTGAAGGTTAATTGGCTCCTGTAAATTCTAAATCCGATAGTGCTATGGCAATGATCGCTTGTCGGCACAGACTCAGTGGGGCAAAAGGCCTATTCCCGCACTGTATGTCTGAAGTCCATTGGGGCAGTCTAGTGCTTTTCCCAGAGACCGTAATATATCACGAGTACTGTAGACATACAGTAGTGCAGGCCATTCAATTTGACCTCATCTAGTGCCAAATGCTCTCAGGTTTCTCCTCCACTAGCAACCGGCAGACCGGAGACTGGAACCAGAGTTGCCCCAGCCTCTACCCTGGCCAATGTAGAAACAAGGAACCGCAGATGCTGGTTCACAGAACGAAGACAGCACAAAGTGCTGGAGTAACTTAGCATCTCTCGAGAACGTGGATAGGTGACGTTTGGGGTCGGGACCCTTCTTCACATTGACCAATCAGTCTGAAAAAGGGCCCCGACCTGAGACGTCACCTGAAGATTAACCCTTATTAATCCATGCCATGCGTTCAGTTCGCAGTCTCCTTTGGAGACGTGGGTTCGTATCCCACTTCTGACACCATGTTTGTGAATGATCCATGACAACATACATAGTGAAAGATTAGTCTTTATTCCATAAGTAATCCAGAACATTTAAACTGCCAGCCATTCATACCCAGCTCGGCGTGGCTTCTGAAAGCTGGCTGACCTGTTAGTGTAATACCGTGTAGTACCGTAATACCATGTAAAGGGTGGCATGCATATATGTGTAGTGGAGATTATAAATGGCATGGATTAATAAGCGTTAATCACCTATCATGTTCTCCAGAGCATGGATCTGACCCGCTGAGTTACTCCAGCGCTCTGGAGTCTTCTCTACGCTGGCCAATACAGCTTAGTGCAGATAGTGGTTTAGAAATCTTGCTGCTTGATATTGCTGAGAACTGGATAGTTTAGAACCGGAGACTGGAACCAACGGGATATGAAAAGCTGCCATCCACGTGGAACACTTACTTGTACGTGGAGCTCCGGGTGGGAGTTCATGTAGTTGAAAAGCATCTCATAATTCTGGAACTGCTGGTCCCACTCCAGAGCTTTGTCGTAACGGAAGTCATCGCCAAGCGGAATCAGAACAACTTTGCTTTTGTACAGTTTGGACTTCTTCCGGTATTGATCCAAAAGTAGATTTGCCCTGAAAGAAGAGAGATAGATGCATGGAAACAGAATCAGACAGGTGTGGGGGGGGAGGGCACGAACAGTCCTCGTGTCAGCAGTAATAAACAAATCGGTTTATATCAATCAATCACCTCAATATTCATAGAGGAATGGAAATTAGACGGTACACAAAAATGCTGGAGAAACTCAGCGGGTGCCTATCTCCTTCGCTCCATAGATGCTGCTGCACCCGCTGAGTTTCTCCAGCATTTTTGTCTACCTTCGATTTTCCAGCATCTGCAGTTCCTTCTTAAACACAATGGAAATTAGACATCTGATTAAGAGCAGACACTAATAAAAGTGGGTATATTAAATCTTTCTAAATAAATCAATGAAGTCAATTACATTGCACACATTTCCTGTCAACGTTTCGCAGTATACATTCCTGTCTAGGTTTCTAATGGAAACAGCTCATGTGAACACGTCAAGCTGTAATTAAACTCTTCTGCTAGCAGGAGTGTCCTCATCAAACCAAATGTCAGGAAAACAAGGTTAACGCATTTAGATTGGCAGTTTAACCTTTTCCTGACATTTGGTTTGATTAGGAGACTCCTGCTAGCAGAAGTTTAATTACAGCTTGGCAGTTTCCAATGTGAATGTGAATATAAAATGTATTAATGTAAATATATATAAATAAAGGCAAAATTGCATGTCAACACCTTGTTCCATGATCTGCCAAGAGCCAGCTCCTGTTTTTGAAACAACCCCACTTGATATTTTTTTGTGCCGGGCAGTATCCTCGCCAATCTAAGTTGCATCTTCTCAAAAGCTACAACTTCCTATACTACAGAGCCGTGTACTAGACCAACAACACAACACCAAAGATAGACACACAATCAGGGCTCTCGCTTAACTTTTTTCCCCTGTTGCCAGCCGGGCAACCTTGGCAGCTTTTTAGGTTGCCAAATGACAGTTTAGGTGGTCATTTAAGATGGCGTGCATGACGCGTGCGATAATGTGCTCGGACGAAGTGCGTAGTTACCAGTCGGAATTATGCTCAATGAAGCATTCACGTATTATTTCTGCTTCAAATAAAGTCACAAACTAAACATATTCACCAATCAAAACATGATATATACCACAATGACATGCAGCAAAATTATAATACAGTATCTCACCTCTTTTTACACATAGCAATTAATGCATTTTTTATTATTTCTTTCCACTTCCAAACAAAAATGTGGTTGGATTATTTAGCGTATGATCAACTTGTGTCAATAAATCGTGGACCATGATAATATATATGCTTAATCATGCACACTACAGATTGATGCAAGCATGTTTTCTGTGAAGGACCGAAAATTATCATGACATGGCCATGACATGGGTCGTTATTGCTATTGGTACAGAAACACTCTCGCTTCCCACATAATTTATCCACAACAAAATATACAGGTTGCAAAGAATTTTCTAAAGGCATTTTATGATAATAGCTGTTAAAACTGACTATACCCATATGAAAGGTTAAACATTACACTAACTAACAAGAGATGGCCAAAGGACATAAATGCAGCAAATGTTCGTATGGTAATATATTTAAAGGTGTCAAGACGCCACATTACCGGACATTCAGATTAGATGTATGTGTTGTGAACAGCAATGAAGATACCCAGTTTGTAAGCAACAAATTAATTTATAAAAATTGATAACTGCTTTTTCCATCATTCCCACTTCAGAATTAACGTTCAAATTTCAACTGAAATATCTCCTGACCAAATCTGTGATATATATGATCGACTCAACGCCAGCCGCTAAACCCCAACGCCAGCGGTTATGCCCCAATGCCAGCCGCTAACCCCAAAGTCACCCACAATGCCCCAATGCCAGCCGACAAACCCCAACGCCAGCCGCTAAACCCTAAAGCCAGCCGCTAAACCCTAAAGCCAGCCGCTAAGCCCCAACGCCAGCCCCTAAACCCCAATGCCAGCCACTAAGCCCCAACGCCAGTCTCTAAATCCCAACGCCAGCCTCGAAACCCCAACGCCAGCCGCTAAACCCTAAAGCCAGCCACGAAACCCCAACGCCAGCCGCTAAACCGCAACGCCAGCCGCAAAACCCCACCGGCAGCCTCAAAACCCCACCGGCAGCTGCAAAACCCCAATGCCAGTCACTAAACCTCAATGCCAGCCGCAAATACCGCAACGCCAGCCGCTATATCCCAACGCCAGCCGCTATACCCCAACGCCAGCCGCCAAACCCCAACGCTAGCCACGAAAACCCAAAGCTAGCCGCTAAACCCCAACACCAGCCGCCAAACCACAACGCCAGCCGCTAAACCCCAACGGCAGCCACTAAACTCCAATGCCAGCGGCTATGCCCCAACGCCAGCCACTAAACCCCGTCAGCCGCAAAACCTCAACGCCAGCCGCTATAACCCAACGCCAGCCGCTAAGCCCCCCGACAGGCACAAAATCCCAACGCGCCGCAAAACCCCAACGGCAGCCACTAAACACCAACGCCAGCCGCTAAGCCCCAACACCAGCCGCTAAATCCCAACGCCAGCCGCTAAGCCCCAACGCCAGACGCGAAGCCCCAACGCCAGACGCGAAGCCCCAACGCCAGTCGCAATGCCCCAATGCCAGCCGCTAAGCCTCAACGTCACCTGCTAAGTCCCAATGCCAGCCCCAAAACCCCAACGCCAGCCGTTATGCACCGCCAGCCGCTAACCTCAAAGCCAGCCACAATGCCCGCCGATAAACCCCAACGCCTTCCGCTAAACCCTAAAGCCAGCCGCGAAATCCTAACGCCAGCCGCTAAACCTCAACGCCAGCCGCAATGCCCACCGTCAGCCGCAAAACCCCAACGCCAGCCGGTAAACCACAACGCCAGTCACTAAACCTCAACGCCAGCCGCAAATACCGCAACACCAGCTGCCAAACCCAACGCCAGCGGCTATGCCCCATAGCTAGCCGCTAAACCCCAACGCCAGCCGCAAAACCTCAACGCCAGCCGCTAAGCCCCAATGCCAGGCATTAAACCCCGCCAGCCACTAAGCCCCAACGCCAGCCGCTAAACCCCAAGGCCAGCCACAAAACCCCAACGCCAGCCAAGAAACCCCAACGCCAGCCGCGAGGCCCCAACGCGTCGCAATGCCCCAACGCCAGCCGCTAAGCCTCAACGCCAGCCTCAATACTCCACCGTCAGCCACACAACCCCACCGTCAGACGCAAAACTCCGCCAGCCGCTAAGCCCCAACGCCAGGCACTAAACCCCAACGCCAGCCGCTAAACCCCAAAGCCAGCCGCGAAACCCCAACGCCAGCCGAGTACCCAACGCCAGCCACGAAACTCCATCGCCAGCCGCTAAGCCCCAATGCCGGCCGCTAAACCCCAATGCCAGCCGCGAAACCCCAACGCCAGCCGCTTAGCCACAACGCCAGCCGCTAAACCGCAACGCCAACCGCAAAGCCCCAACGCCACCCGCTAAACCCCAACCGCTAAACCCCAAAGCCAGCCGCGAAACCCAAACGCCAGCCAAGACCCTAACCCCAGCCGTGAAACCCCAACGCCAGCCGCTAAACCTCAACGCCAACCGCTAACCCCAACCGCGAAACCCCAACGCCAGCCGCTAAACCCCAACGGCAGCCGCTAAATCCCAACGCCAGCCAGTAAACCCCAAGGCCAGCCGCTAAACACTAAAGCCAGCCGCGAAACCCCAACGCCAGCCGCTAAACCGCAACGCCAGCCACTAAACCCCAACGCCAGCCACTAAACCCCAACGCCAGCCCCTAAATCCCAGTCACCCCCTAAACCCCAAAGCCAGCCCCTAAACCCCAAAGCCAGGCACTAAACACCAACGCCAGCCGCTAAGACCCCCGCCAGCCGCAAAACCCCAACACCAGCCGCAAAACCCCAAAGCCAGGCACTAAACACCAATGCCAGCCGCGAAGACCCAAAACCAGCCGCTAAACCGCAACGCCAGCCGTTAAGCCCCAACGCCAGTCGCGAAGCCCCAACGCCAGTCGCAATGCCCCAACGCCAGCTGCTAACCTCAAAGCCAGCCAAAATGCCCGCCGATAAACCCCAACGCCATCCGCTATAACCCCAAAGCCTGCCGCGAACCCACGCCAGCCTCTAAACCTCAACGCCAGATGCAATACCCCACCGGCAGCCGCAAAACCCCACCGTCAGATGCAAAACCCCAACGCCAGCCGCTAGACCACAACGCCAGTCACTAAACCTCAACGCCAGCCGCAAATACCACAACGCCAGCAGCGAAACCCCATCGCCACCGGCTATGCCCCAACGCTAGCTGCTAAACCCCAACGCCAGCCACAAGACCTCAACGCCAGCCGCTAAGCCCCAACGCCAGGCATTAAACCCCAACGCCAGCCGCTAAGCCCCAACGGCAGCCGCTAAACCCCAACGCCAGCCGCGAAACCCCAATGCCAGCCGCGAAACCCCAACGCCAGCCACGAAACTCCATCGCCAGCCGCTAAGCCCCAACGCCGGCCACTAAACCCCAATGCCAGCCGCGAAACCCCAACGCCAGCCGCTTAGCCACAACGCCACCCGCTAAACCCCAACGCCAACCGCAGCCCCAACGCCACCCGCTAAACCCCAACCGCTAAACCCCAAAGCCAGCCGCGAAACCCAAACGCCAGCCAAGACCCTAACCCCAGCCGTGAACCCCCAACGCCAGCCGCTAAACCTCAATGCCAACCCCAACCGCGAAACCCCAACGCCAGCCGCTAAACCCCAACGCCAGCCGCTAAATCCCAACGCCAGCCACTAAACCCCAAGGCCAGCCGCTAAACCCTAAAGCCAGCCGCGAAACCCCAACGCCAGCCGCTAAACCCCAACGCCAGCCACTAAACCCCAACGCCAGCCCCTAAATCCCAGCCAGCCCCTAAACTCCAACGCCAGCCCATAAATCCCAACCGCTAAACCCCAAAGCCAGCCGCGAAACCCAAACGCCAGCCAAGACCCTAACCCCAGCCGTGAACCCCCAACGCCAGCCGCTAAACCTCAACCCCAACGCCAGCCGCGAAACCCCAACGCCAGCCGCGAAACCCCAACGCCAGCCACGAAACTCCATCGCCAGCTGCTAAGCCCCAACGCCGGCCGCTAAACCCCACGCCAGTCGCGAAACCCCAACGCCAGCCGCTTGGCCATAACGCCAGCCGCTAAACCCCAAAGCCAGCCGCGAAACCCAAACGCCAGCCAAGATACCCTAACCCCAGCCGTGAACCACCAACGCCAGCCGCTAAACCTCAACGCCAACCGCTAAC
>JAXLNO010002164.1:0-32009 GCA_038087875.1 Malacoraja senta | reverse complement strand
CGTGCAAGGAGCGTAGCAAGTGGGCTACTAGCATGATCCCCGATCCCCTCCTTCACAACGCTCCTGCCCTCCCCGCAACTTTACCCTGGGCCCAGACTCCCCAAACGCTGTGAAAGGAATCGCCCCCCCACCCCGGGAAATACGGTATTTAAAAACATATAGCACCAAGAAATGTACTTACCACATTATCGGTACACGAACTCCATTCTTCTCTCTTTGTTTCCTAAGATACACTTAAGAAAATGGCAATCCATATTTGAAAAAAACGCGCCAAGAAACTAGCGCTGCGCATGCGCAGTACTGCAAAGGCAGAATTTCAGCTGCCTTCAGCCCCGCTTGTCATTGACGGCTTGAAGCAGCACTGACGGCACGTGGGCTGCACAGACCTTCGCGTGTTGCAGTACTGTGGATGAAAGGCACGGAGAATTATGCCTACCCAAGAGATCGTTCTCTTAGATTGGCATAATTCTCCCATGCCTTTACTATGTATATTTAGTAATTACCATTATATAATTTTAGTCAGGGTAGGCAGTGCCGATCTTGCCTACCCCGACGGCACATGCCTGTTGGAAGGTGAGGACAAGGGGGACTCTGCCCTTGTTACGAGTGGGGGGATGGGGAATGAGTGCAGAGCTACGGGGTATAGAAGAGACCCTGGTGAGAGCCTCATCTATAGTCGAAGAGGGGAACCCCCGTTCCCTAAAGAATGAGGACATCTCCGATGCCTTGGTTTGGAACACCTTATCCTGGGTGCAGATGCACCTTAGACGGAGGAATTGGGAGTAGGGGATGGAGTCCTTACAGGAAGCAGGGTCGGAAGAAGTGTACTACAGATAGCTGAAATGATTGAAGTCAGAGAGTTCTGCATGGGTGCAGGAGGTAGCACCAAAGCAGTCGTCGATGTAGCGGAGGTAGAGTGCGGGCATAGGGCCCTGGTACGTCTCGAACAAGAATTGTTCGACATACTCTACAAGGAGGCAGGCATAGCTGGGGCCCATGCGCGTGCTCATAGCTACGCCTTGTATTTGGAGGAAATGGGAGGAGTCAAAGGAAAAGTTGTTGAGGGTAAGGACCAGCTCCGCTAGGCGGAGGAGAGTATTGGTAGACGGGGATTGGTTGGTTCTGCGGTCGAGGAAGAAACGGAGGGCTTTGAGACCCTCCTGGTGGGGGGGTGGAGGTGTAGAGTGACTGGACATCCATGGTGAAGATTAGGGGATGGGGGCCTGGAAAACGGAAGTCATGGAGTAGACGAAGAGCATGTGAGGTGTCTTGGACATAGGTGGGGAGGGATTTAACAGGGGGGATAGGATGGAATCGAGGTATGTGGAAATAAGTTCGGTGGGACACGAACAGGCAGAAACAATGGGTCTGCCAGGACAGTCAGGTTTGTGGATTTTGTGGAGAAGATAAAATCGGGCTTTGCGGGTCTGGGAAACGATGAGGTTGGAGGCTTGGGAGGGCAGGGAAACGGAAGTGATGAAGCTAGTGATAGTGTTTGAGATTATGGCCTGGTGCTCGTATGTGGAGTCATGGTCCAAGGATAAGTAGGAGGAGTAGGCACGTGGCCTCAGCCTTGTAGAGATCAGCGCGCCAGACTACCACAGCATGTCCCTTGTCGGTGGGAAGGAAACATGAACTTTGTTTCTTTTCCCACAGATGCAGCCTGACCTACGGAGTATTTTCCAGTTTTTATTCTAACCTAGTATTACTGTTGTTGTTATTGTTGGCGGCGCGACTCACGTTGCAGCGCCCCCTGCAGCCTGTCTGTCTTTTTTTTTTTGTCCAGTTAAATGTAGTTGTGTTCTTTTATACCTGTTTTTGGCTGTGTATGTGTGGGGGGCGACTTTTAAAAATCTCTTCCTGTCGGGTCTCCATTGTCGTTGGGGCCTTGTACCGTGGAGCGGCCTCCAACTGGAACGACCTGGGGGCTCCAGTCGCGGAGCCTGCGGACTACTTACCATCGTGGGGCTGGCCGGCCTCGGAGCGTGGGGAGCGGTGGTGGCTCGCTGCTGCGGCCCGACTCCAGAGCTCGGAGGCTCCAGCCGCAGGCCCGGTGGACAGGAACATCGGGAGCTCGCGGGTGCCTGGTAGGAGACTGCTTCTCGGAGCTCCCACAACGCAACTTCTCCCGCCCGTGTCGCGGGGTTGGAACGAACCACCCGGCGCGACTTTAACGGTCGCGGGACATGCCAACGCCCGCCTGGGGCTCCCCATTGAGACATTATGACCTGGAGCGGGGCCGTACATCGCCCGGCGCGTACTTAACGGCCGTGGGACTTACCTTCGCCCCCCACCTGAGGCTTTAACATCAGGAGAAAAATGGTACACAGGGGAGAGAAAAGACTTTGCCTTCCATCACAGTGAGGAGGAGATTCACTGTGATGGATGTTTGTGTGAATTGAATTGTTTGTGTGTCTTGTAGAAATTGTTTTGTTTGTATGGCTGTACAAACAGAGTTTTGTTTGAGCCTCATTGAGGTTCAAATGACAATGAATAAAATATTGTATATTGTATTATTGATGACTTTCTATTGATCTGCATGTTATTGTGTTAACAGACTTGTTAAGCTGCAGGAAGTTAGAATTTCATTGTGTAACAATTCAACATTGTTGACCTGACTCTCTGGAAAGTTTAGTTTCAGGAGATGCCGGCTATGTTATTTACAGGGAGACAAAGACGGAGCAGCTGTGATGTAGCGTGGCATGAAGTGAGTTATTCTTCCCTTAGAATACTGGTTTCACGGAGATACCAGAGTTTAACATCAAGACCTGATTTTAAACTGTGGCATCAGTCTCCCAGCCACAGATCAAGAACATGACAGGCTGAATATTTGATGCAAAGTTTTGCAGCATCAGGTGACATTCCAGGAGCTTGAGGCTTGAGATATGAGTTGTGGGTCATGGAGTGATCCAAGGAGAAAGGCTGGTTGAAGCAGAGAAGGCATCTCCCAGATAGTGCTGATTCATTCTGATAATAAGGAAAATGGAACATTTTCTTTCCCCGAGTCCCATATTTCCCATTTATCCTCTTTCCCCTCACTTGCCTGGCTTTGTCCCTCCCTACCTCCCTTTTCCAGCTTTATTCCTTTATACTCCATCAGTCTGGACAAAGTCCCACCCGAAATGTTGTCTGTCGATTCCCTGCACAGATGCTGCCTGGCCCACTGAGTTCCTCTAACACTTTGCTTTGAGTCCAAGATTCCAGCATCTGCAGTCTCTTTTGTCTCCTTATTTAAATAACCCAGTTATTGCTTATTATTATGATCAGCATTCGTCTTTCCTCACCTCATCCAGTTCGATTTAGATTCATCCTGTGCATCAATGTATTCAGTGTCATTGTTTGCCTTACTGATCTATAAAAAGATATTTGGTTAAAAAAACACATTGATAAAGAAAACAAACGTGAAGCTTACACTTATTATGCCTTCAACTAACGACCACTTAACCTATTTTACTTGATTACACTTCTATATCAGAGAACTCCAACATTCCTGCGAATGAAATCACACGGCAAAGAAACTGTAAGAATATAATAAACATTTTGCATAATTTTAAGCTTTGTCGGATTGTAATAGGTTCTTTAATTTTGGTATTGTCACTGTTCTAATGATTTCTTACTGGTCAGAAATGTTCAATGCATTCTCAAACAAGGAGGTCAGACCTCAGGGTGAAAGAGGGGCAGGAGAGCAGGAAGGAGATGGAGCACTGATTTAGCTCAGAGATTGGGTGAGGGAGAGGGATGCCAGTCTGAGCAGTGAACTGGGAATCACTGCTTTTCAGTTAGCTTTGAACTGTTTCTTTATCAGTAAGAAACGTTATGTTTCTGTACAATGTTTACATATTCTGTTGTGCTGCAGCAAGTAGGAATTTCAATGTTCAACTGGGACATCTATCTTCTTCTACACTATTACTAAAACTCTCACCTTGACCACTTCCTGCGTTGTAGACTAAGGTACCCTATATCGCTAGGATTTTTTAAACCACCTCACTCACCGTTCTCTTCTGCTCCAAGCGCACCAAGTTTTGTTCCGATCGGTGAAATAATTAGGAATGTTATTGGTCTGTTATTCACCAGGACGGCAACGTCACTTCCGGCTCCCGCTATCAATCACCGGCCGCGAGAAAAAGCTGAAGGAGCGGGGACTGCGTTCTGTGTTCTGTGAGCGGGGACTGTGTTCTGTGAGCGGGGGCTGTGTTCTGTGAGCGGGGGCTGTGTTCTCTGTTCTGTGAGCGGGAGCCCACACCGCCCCCCTCCAACATACACCCCCTCCCCACAACCCCTCTACCCTACACCCCCTCCCTCCCCTACACCCCCCACCCTCCCCTCACCCACTCCCCTCCCACACATTACTCCACACTCCTCCCTACCACACACATCACCCCCACCCAAATACACCCCCTTTCCACATGCACTCCCTCACCTATCCCCACAACCCCCCATCCCCCCCATGAAGCCGTCCCCCTCCCCCGGCTACAGAACGCTCCTGTTGTTCAGTTGGGGGAACAGGTGAGTGGTTGAATTTTGCGTTGGGGGACGTGCCCTCCCGTGTGAACATGGGACCCAATGGGTCCCACTTAGTCTAGTTTGACAATAAAACTCTCTTGACTCTTGACTTGATGACTCTGATTAGACTGCAAAATAATTCAACTACAAACAATTTGTAATAAAAACAGCGCATTCAGGAGATATCCAGCAAGTCAGGCAGCATCTGTGCAGGATAAAACACAGCTCACATTTCAGGATGATCTTTCAGCAACAAATAATTATAAAACATGCTGAGTATTTTCCATGATTAACTATTGGAGTCACTTACCATCCATGAATACACACTGACAGCAGCTTCTTCTTCATTTGAAAACTCTCCTTCATAGGGTCCAAAATGAACGCCCCTGGGAATAACCTTCCCTTCATTCCAGACGCCAAGACCAGCTTTATGAATTTTGGACGTGGCAATGCTGAGACCCTCTGGAAGAGTTAAACGTGCTCTAACTGGGTGATTGGAATCAACGACAGTGTCCTTCATAAAGACTGGTGGGCCGTGCACAGGGCATTCTTCAATAAAAAAAATTCTCGCAGGCTTCACAAACTGAAACAGAAAATGCAAAACTAAGAACTAATCAGGGTGTTGGCATTATTGAAAGTGGCTGGACTTTGTACTGAAAATGCTCAATGATCCACAAAATATGTTATCTTTATAGAAGTATCTCAGAATATAATACTACCATGATGCAGATGCTGTGCAGAAGATTACTCTTCTGAGGAAGCATTCAAAATGTGAGAGGTTAATAGTGGCCAATCTGTAAAAAATCCCTTCATGATGTTTGAATGTCACCATGAATATCTTGGCGGGAAGATGCGCTATTAAATTCCAAATGACAGCTGTGTTGACCTGTACGGATATTTATAAACATCAAGAGAAAAAGCCTGACCACAGAGTATAATTTTAAATATAGTAATAACAAGCATGATGTAATGTAGAGAGTATGTTTCACGGTAACATGGGTACATGGTGTCAACTCCAAGAAATGTGTGTTGAAGGATAAAAGTCTATTATGTGAACTAATGAAGCATTTGTAACCAGGCAGATGAATTAAGACCATATACATAGACAATAGGTGCAGGAGTAGGCCACTTGGCCCTTCGAGACATTCAATGTGATCAAGGGTGATCATCCACAATCACTACCCCGTTCCTGCCTTCTCCCCGTATCCCTTGACTCCGCTAGCCCTCAGAGCTCTATTTAACTCTCTCTTGAATGCCATCCAGTGAATCACCCGCCACTGCCTTCTGAGGAAGAGAATTCCATAAATTCACAACTCTGGGTGAAAATGTTTTTCCTCATCTCAGTTCTAAATAGCCTACCCCTTGTTCTTAAACTGTGGCCCCTGGTTCAGGACTCCCCAAACATTCCCAAATTAGGAGAGCAAAACGGCACACAATACTCCAGGTGTGGTCTCACGAGGGACCTGTATAACTGCAGAAGGACCTCTTTGCTCCTATACTCAAATCCTCTCGGCAGGAAACATGTTCTCGATATTCGGGGAGTCCAGAACCAGTTTAAGAATAAGGGGTAGGCCATTTAGAATGGAGATGAGGAAAAACTTTTTAGACAATACACAATAGGTGCAGGAGTAGGCCATTCGGCCCTTCGAGCCAGCACCATCATTCAATGTGATCTTGGCTGACCATCCCAATCAGTACCCCGTTCCTGCCTTCTCCCCATATCCCCTGACTCCGCTATTTTTAAGAGCCCTATTTAGCTCTCTCTTGAAAGCATCCAGAGAACCTGCCTCCACCCATCTCTGAGGCAGAGAATTCCACAGACTCACCACTCTCTGTGAGAAAAAGTGTTACCTCGTCTCCGTTCTAAATGGCTTACTCCTTTATTCTTAAACTGTGGCCCCTGGTTCTGGACTCCCGCAACATCGGGAACATGTTTCCTGCCACTAACGTGTCCAAGCCCTTAACAATCTTATATGTTTCAATGGACCTCCTCTCATCCTTCTAAACTCCAGAGTGTACAATCTCAGCTGCTCCATTCTCTCAGCATATGACAGTCCCGCCATCCCGGGAATAAACCTTGTAAACCTACGCTGCACTCACTTAATTGCAAGAATGTCCTTCCTCAAATTAGGGGACCAAAACTGCACACAATACTCCAGGTGTGGTCTCACTAGGGCGCTGTACAACTGCAGAAGGACCTCTTTGCTGCTATATTCGATTCCTCTTGTTATAAAGGCCAACATGCCATTCGCTTTCTTCACTTCCTGCTGTACCTGCATGCGGGTTGCGGCAGAGGATCATCTGCACCTCCTCCAACCGCATCTATTGCATCCGCTGCTCTAGATGTCAGCTGCTCTACATCGGTCAGATCAAGCATAGGCTTGGCGATCACTTCGCCCAACACCTCCGCTCAGTTTGCAATAAACAACCTGACCTCCCGGTGGCTCAGCACCAACTCCCCCTCCCATTCCCGAATCCGACCTTTCTGTCCTGGGCCTCACCTCATATTCGCTGGGGTAGTTTACACCCCAGCGGTATGGATATTGACTTCTCCAATTTCAGGAAGTCTTGCTTTCTCCCTCTTCTCCCATCCGCTTCCCAGCTCTCCCACAGCCCACTGTCTCCGTCTCTTTCTTTCTTCTTCCAGACCCCCCACCCCACCCCCACATCAGTCTGAAGAAGGGTCTCGACCCGAAACGGAACCTATTCCTTCGCTCCATAGATGCTGCCTCACCCGCTGAGTTTCTCCAACATTTTTGTCTACAACAATTTGATTAATATTTTGGTGATATGTTGGTCATTATGATCATAGCCCCTATATTAATAATCTCAAAGCAATACTCTCTTACTTTCACATCCTTTATAATGTCCCAAAGTATCCAGCAAAGTGCTTACCTAAATTGGGCATGAACCACACTTTCTTCAAACAGTCACTGTCAGTTTACTGGGGAATCAATGTCAGATTCCAATGTCTGCAAAAATCAGAAGTTAACAACAATTATTAAAGTAATTGTGATTAATGTTAAAAGAAAAATTAGTCATGAGCGAACACAAGTCTGTGCTCTTGAACCAAAGCCTGCATTGTTCCACCATTGCCCTGGCTACCAATGCACCGTGCCATCACTACAATGCTCCTAATGAAATATGGTTTACTCTGAAGAAATAGATTGAACTTTGGACATACAAAGGTAATCGTCATCACGGAGCTCCCCTTCTTCTGTGTAAATTATTCTCTCCTTATTTCGTAAATTATAACTTATTTTTTCTGTCTCTTTGGTCATTTCCTCGCTTGTGGATCCCGAAGTCTTTCTGGTGGAGACAACTGAAAAAAGAAAGTCAAAAATAAACCTAATTACATTGTTTCAAGTCAGATAAGTGGCTGACCTGTAAAATATGGAAGTTAGTTACATAATATGCAACATGTTCTATGAATTGAATTTAAATGACATGGTGGTAGTCAGATGGTCATTATCTCATCTCAATTATTTACTGTAATGCACAAGACTCACTCATTTTGAGTTTCACTTTTACAAACAGAATTACCTGTTGCTCTTTTGATTCCTTTCACCAACACTGTGCCTTCCTTCGTTTCTTCAGTGGCTCCTCCCAAATCTCCTTTGTCCTCCCCTGTATATGACGTGACCTGTGATGAGATATTTTGTTGAAACTGTGATTCATAAGGACACAAATAAATTGTTTTTACTCTTCTCGATTATTTCTTCCATCGCATTATTAACTGAGATACTCAACTCAACTACTAATAAAAGCAGTAACTGCCTAGTGTGCAATATTTCATTGAGCTCTCACCTTTCATACTCTACTCTGAAATGAAGTTTAATATTGTCAGCAAATGTGGGGAAATGTGGGAACAATTGTCTCTCTTTCAATAATATAAATATATTTGTGAATGTTAGCACCTAACTCCACAGCAGTGATGACGATTTTTCTAAACAGCTGTCATTTCTGTCACGTAGAAAATAAAATGCTAATGTAGAGCCACTCGGTTAATTCATAACAGCGTATTCTCACTTCTCCTTTATGCTGGGAATAATTTCTGTTCTTACCTTTATGACAAGCTTTCTATTGGTATTCTTGCCACTTTCCATTCTTAAAAGGAGGCTTAAAGATTCGGAATCCTTGGGAGGAAAAAGTGACACATCAATGTTGCTTTGGAGCAATAGTTTGGAAATTCTGGATATTTCTAATGTAATTGAATTAAAAATAAGCAAAATATCACAAAAGTAAAAAATTAGTAAAAGTAAATTTGTACTTAATGAATAACACATTTCGAAAAATATATTAAATTTAACAAATATTCCACCACTCGAAAGATAAGAATAAAATCACCCTTGCAACAGATTCCATAGGCTAGTGGACAAATTGATTAGATTCAATTATATTTAAAAAACTGAATTTAATATTTCAAACAGATTTAAATTACGTTGTGGATTTTTTGTCAGAAGTTTAGGTGTCCAATCCTCATCTGACTCGCTGGATTCGTATACTTGGGTTGGACACCTTCTGCTCCGATTGGTCATAAATTCTGGCTTTGGTACATTTAATCCTGTGAAAAATAAAACATGCTCATCATCAGTTATGGCCAACTTCAAGTATTTATCTTCATTGAACTTACCCGTGCAAAATATCTGTGGAAACATCACTTTGCAATGTTATCGTTATTAAATTCCTCCAGAGTATTCATGCTTATTCAATTGATCATGACTACTTGACGAAGACAGCAAATAACCTTTAAATTATTTTTCAGTTAAAGAATAATCAGCGGATGAGTATGTGTCTATTTCCGGGTCAGAAATCGCAATAACCAATCTTTCAGTTTCACACATCTGTGTGGTAAGTGAAATAGATCCGAATCATTCTTTCTATTCCTCCAGGTTTAAAGTAATGGCTCATTCTTGCTGCCTGTACTGGCAGTGACACTTTGTGCCATGGTTGGGTAAATGGATTGAATAATGAACAACCAGGACAATCCACCTCTTCATCAATGGGAACATTGACCTTTGTCCAATCTCTGATTTCAGGACTGTAACTAGTACAACATTAAAAAGCATAACTGGGCCCCAATGTCTATGGGTTTGTGTTATCCATGGTCACCATCTTCTGAATGACATCAAGCGTTGGTATTGATTGTAAAGTTATTCCAATTTGAGATCACTGATGGGAATTTTTGAATATTGGTGAGGACCCTTACCAGGAGGAAATAGTCATTAGAAGCAAAACTGTACATATCCTGCTGCCAATAATCTGGGACTAATCACGTCTGCTGGGTGTGCTCATTTCATCAAAAGTGGCATTACAAATCTAACAGGTTGACACACCTTGACTTTGCAAGGCATTAATATATCAGGCAGGAGTTTATGTCTTGGGACCTTTCCAATTTTCCAATGACCAGTGTGTGTGCACATAACAATGAGGGCAGGAACAGATACAGCAACATTTAATTCTAAACATTATCTTTCAGACATTTGTTTATTGATCTAAAGAACGAGGGCATCACAGGCAGAGCTGGCATTTCCTGTTCTTTCCAAATTGCCCCATGTGTGACGGAGCAGAACGTGGAGGTTGTGGTGCTCCCATGCACCCATTGCCCTCAACCTTTATGGTGTAGAGGCCACAGGTTTGGGATATGTTGTGAAAGAAGTCTTACCACAAACACTCCAGTGCATTAAGGAGATAGTAAACAGTGCATTTCCGGCTGGTGAAACCAATGTACTTTTGAATGAAGGGTGCCAAGCTTCTTGAATGTTGTGGAAGATCTCTTCCAGGGATGTTGAGATATATTTCAATGTCCACTTTGATATCCCTTGTTTATGGGCAATTTATTGGTGTAGAGGATAACTGCTCCAATTCCATCTCTGTCAGCTTTGAGAGAATTGATTCTGTTAGTCTTGGAGTAAGGTAAAGATTCTGCTGCTGAATGCCTTTATGAGTGAATGGCTTATGAGGTTGGGGACAGGATATTTTTTGACACTCTTTGGTTTCCTGAAGAGACCGGGTTCAAAGGGCCTTCCAGGTTGTCCTCCTCCATTTTGAACAGCCATAGATCAAGGATTCCCACAAATTAATTATGCTGTTACATTTTCATAAAGGGCTGCCATAAATCATTTTCTGCATTCTACAAGATCTTGAGCCTTGATGCCACTTTGTTAATCTGGGAGAAACCAATGCCTATGGTTTACTTAATCCTGTCAATTAATTTGCAGGATTTTACAGGATAGCCGTCGGTTTATGTTTATTGTAGTCACGTGTATGCAGTACAGTGAAAAGCTTTAACTTGCATGTTATCCAATCAAATCACACAATACAATACATCACAAGTACAAAAGATAGAGTGAAGGGAAAGATGGCAGACTGCAAAATATATATTTCTCAGTATTGTCATGCAACTGTTCCAGAGAAAATGAGAAGTTAAGAGAGGAACTTCAAGGATAAAACACAAAGTGCTGGAACAACTCATTCAGGCATGCACATGTGATGACTCAGGCTTGTTTGATCCCGATCCCAATTTTTCCCAACTTATGTCAAGTTTATTGTTGTATGTATGTACGATGTAGATACAATGAAAGGCTACTTTGCAGATGCATCACAGGCTTAGAGACGGATACACATAAAACATTAATTATACAGCAATTCTGTAAGACTGTTACGAGAGGACTGTGTAAATCTAAAAGATATCAGTCAAATCATGTAGCTATGAAAAGTCCATGGTACTGCAAGAGGAATTACGGTTGCATTAGGATTGCACAAATGGTTTCAAGAATATAGTAGTAGGAAAGCAGCAGATCCTGAAACTGTTGGTGTGGGACTTCAGGTTTCAGTACCTCCTAACTGATTGTAGCAGCGAGATGAGAGAACGGCCCGGATGAATGGGAACCTTGATGACCGATGCCGCATTCTTGAGGTGGGTTCTCATGTAGATGCTATTGATGGTGGGGAGAAGTGTGCCTGTGATGGACTGGGCCGAGTTCACCACACCATACAGCCTCTTGTATTCCTGTGCATTGGATTGCCTTAGCAGGCCAAGATGCAACCAGTCAGGATACTTTCTACAGTACATCTGTACAAGTTTGTTAAGAGTTCAGCTAGAGGTTATTGTTGCAGCACCACTCAAGCAGAGTTTCCCACTCTCTCTAGTGTCCAGTTGCAAAGGATGGTAGAGAACCAGGTATTGGACCTTACTGATCATTTGCAGGGGATGATAGTGTTGAATACCCAAGCCATAGTTGATGAAATGGAAGGATCTAACCAAGTACCTGGCTCAGAAAGCACATATCTATTTAGTTTTTATGTGAGGAAAAAAACTCATGTCAGCATGCATCATTAGAGGAGCGCAAAAAGGGAAAAAAGTAATCTAATATTTTGTACAAACCAATGGCAACCATGGCTTCATAATTCCGTTTCATGTTCTTATAGCGGACCTTCTCCCAGTCCATTAGTTCTTCAAACGCTTTCTTGGAAAAATAGCCAGCAATGTCGTTGAAATGGTCAGTATCCTGGAAAAACAAACATTGTACCTGATACACTTTGGTGCATAATCTGTAATCATCAGACGTTCATTCCAAAACAGATATAAAAATACCATTTTTTAATTTAATACAGGACAATTCAAGGATAAAGAATCACAACTTAAAATTAAAGGGTAACTTCATTTGGAAATAAATGAAATATTTCTTCGCTCAGAATATAGTGAGTTTTTTTCTCGGATTGAAATAAATCAGCTGTTAATTGCATTCCAGCAAAGATCAAAACATTATTGATTCCAAGAAGTAATAAACCATATCACAGTTAGAGAGGAAACTGCATTTAAAGTGCAGGTCAGGCGTGATCTGCCTGAAAGGTCCAGAACCAAAATGTTGCCCGTCAAGATTCAAGATTGCAGCTTCCAGCCAACAGACATCAGTGTCTACATTTGTGGCAATGAAGACAGTGACTAGCATGGGCTTCCCCCACACTGAAGTCAGGAGCAGCACAAAGTGGCTGCTGCAAAACTACTATTGTAAACAAGAATAAATTGTCAGAGATATTCAGCAAGCCAGGCAGCATATGTGGGGGGAGAAACAATGAATGTTTCAGGTTAATATTCTTTCCTCACAGCTGGGGAAGGTTGCCAGATGGAGACAGACAACTAGAACGATGAGAGAGATGGTCTGAATGGCCTCAGTCCCAGATCAATATTAATGTCTGTGATCCACTCCAGAGCCCAGGGAACTCATCCACTCCTCACTGATACCAATCCTTGGGGTTGTGATGGTCTGAGAAGGAGCAGCAGCATCTTCCCCGTTCCCAGCCCCCGAGAGGACATTTATCCGGCATCTTCTACCCGCTCTCCATGTCAAAGATTCTGAATCCTTGGGGAAAAAAAGTGACACATCAGCTCTGCTTTGGAGAAGAACAGACTGAATCTCAATAGTTTGGAAAAGTTGGATATATCTAATGTAATTGAGTTTAAAATAAGCAACATATCATAAAAGTAAAAATTAGGAAAAGAAAATTTGCACTTAATGAATAACACATTTGGAAAAATATATTCAAGTTTTCCACCACTCCAAAGTTAAGAATAAAATCACCCTGGCAACAGATTCCATAGGCTAACGGCCAAATTGATTAGAATCAATTATTATTTGAAAAACTGCATTTAATATTTCAAACAGATTTACATTATGTTATGGATTTTTTGTCAGAAGTTTAGGTGACTCGCTGGATTCATAAACTTGGGTTTGACGCATTCTGCTCTGATGTATTCAGGCTTTGGTACATTTAATCCTGTGAAAAAAAAACATGCTCATCATCTGTTATGGCCAACTTCAGGTATATATCCTCATTGAACATACCAGTGCAAAATATCTGTGGAAACATCACTTTGCAATGTTATCATTATTAATATTTCCTCCAGAGTATTCATGCTATTATTCAATTGATCATGTCTACTTGACAAAGACAGCAAACAACCTTAACATTATTTTTCAGAGTTAAAGAATAATCAACGGATGAGTATGTGTCTATTTCCAGGTCAGAAATCGCAATGACCAATCTTTCAGTTTCACACATCTGTGTGGTAAGTGAAATAGATCAGAATCCTTCTTTCCATTCCTCCAGGTTTAAAGTAATGGCTCATTGGCCAAATTAGAGTTGTCACAAAATGGAGGATCTTTGCATTTGCAAGGCCTGCTTGGCCTCTTTCTGTGAAGAGTTTCAAGCTGTGAGTCACAGCTTCAAAGTGTCAGGACCCTAGATGGAAGTTAAGGATAAGGTGAGGTCCAGATGTCCTTTTCTTTGTTAAAATGTTGACGACTTTGCAGAAGAGCTCAGAGGTGCTGCAAATGCATGCTCAGGATTGATCAGATAAGGCAGCGCTGCCAACTCTCACGCTGAGCGTGTGAATCACGCATTTGAACAAATCCTCACGCTGATCACAAATTTCACACGCTCTGTCGTGAGAAATTCTGTGATCAACGAAAATGTCAAAACTCAGATAAGCTGCATGGGCCGTAGGTGTTGGAGAGCTGAGGCTGAGGGAGGGATGGAAGCAGAACCAGCAGCGGGGACAGTTGCGGGAAGCCGGCGCTTGCGAGTGTTTGCCGGGCTGGCGAGTGTTTGCGTGGCTGGCGAGTGTTTGCGGGCTGGCGAGTGTTTGCCGGGCTGGCGAGTGTTTGCGGGCTGGCGAGTCGCTCGCTACAGCTCCGGCCATGGAGCAATGCAAGAGTCCCGGGCCGTCGGAAGCATTGCGCCGCTGCCGTGAGAGTCTCTGCGCCGAATGGACAGAGACTCTCAAAGGGAGGCGGAGAGAGAGAGAGGGGAAGGAGACAGGGGGGTGAGGAGACAGAGGAAGAGGAGGGGAGGTAGGGAGAGAGAGAAGTGAGATAGAGAGAGGGGGAAAGAGGGGGGGAAGAGAGAGAGAGAGGGGAAAGAGGAAGAGAGAGGAAAGAGGGAAGAGAGGGGTGGTAAAATAGAGGGGGGAGAGGGGAAAAAAGAGAGAGGGGGGCAAAGAGAAAGAGGAGAAAGAGAGAGGGGGGGGAGAGAGATGGAGAAAGAGGGTGAGAGAGGAGGAGATAGAGAGGGAGGGAGAAAGAGAGGGGGGGAGAGGGAGACAGAGTTAGGTGAAAGAGGGGAGAGAGAGGGAGAGGGGGAAGGGGAGAGAGAGGGGGCAGGGCAGAGAGGGGGGTGAGAGGAGACAGGGAGAGAGAGAGGGGGTGGGGAGGGATAGAGGGGGTGAGAGGAGAGAGGGAGGTGGGAGGGAGAGAGAGAGAGGGGAGAGAAAGAGAGGAGGAGAGGTGGACAGAGAATTGGAGAGAGTGGGGGGGAGAGAGAGAGAGAGAGAGAGGGGTGGTAAAAGAGGGGGAAGAGAGAGGTGGGAAGATAAATGGGGAAAAGAGAGAGAGAGAGAGGGGGGGGCAAAGAGAAAGAGATAGACAGAGGAGAGAGAGCAAGGGGAGAGTGAGATGGGAGGGAGAAATGGAGAGAGAGGGGGGGGGAGGGAGAGAGTGTGGAAAGAGGGGGAAGAAAGAGAGAGGGAGGGAGAGAGGATGGGGGGAGAGAGACAGGAGAGGGGATGAGAGAGGGGGAGATTGAGGTGGGAGGGAGAGAGGGGAGGGGGAGAGAGGAGAAATGGAGAGAGAGGGGGGAGAGGGAAGGGGAGAGAGAGGGGGGTGAGAGGATTGAGAGCGAGAGACAGGGAGAGAGGGGGCGGGGAGAGGAGAGCGGAATAGAGGGGGAGAGTGTGGGAGGAGAGTGAGGTGGGAGGGATAGAGAGAGGGGAGAGAAAGAGGGGAGGGAGAGGGGGGGATAGAGAGGCAGGGCTGCCAACTCCCAGGCATTGAACGTGAGAATCACGCATTTCACCAAATTCTCACGCTGATCACAAATTTCTCACGCTCTGTCGTGAGAAATTCTGTGATCATCGAAAATATCAAAACTCATATAAACCCATGGGTGTTGGAAGCAGAAGCAGCGGCGGGGACAGATGCGGACGGGGAGCGGGACAGGCGAGTGTTTGCCGGGCTGGCGAGTCGCTCACTGCAGCTCCGGCCATGGAGCAGCCTCAGTGCAAATGTCCCGGGCCATCAGAGGCGTCGGAAGCGTTGCGCCGCTGCCGTGAGAGTCTCTGTGTCAAATTCTCCCTGGTGACCGGCATGGATCAGGCTGCAGCTCGGTGCATGGGTAGAAACGGTGGAAGATAGTGGATTTCAAATGGGAGTGGTTGGAGAAAGCATCCTGCTTGCCTGCTAGATTTTCACTTACTGTAACTGCAGGAAAAATGATCCCGATGTTGGGGGAGTTCAGAACCAGGGGTCGCAGTTTAAGAATAAAGGGTAAGCCAGTTAGGACTGAGATGAGGACAAACTTTCTTCACGCAGAGAGTTGTAAATCTGGAATTCTCTGCCACAGAAGGCAGTGCAGGCCAATTCACTGGATGTTTTCAAGAGAGAGTTACATTTAGTTCTTGGGGATAACGAAATCAAGGGATATGGGGAAAAAACAGGAAAGGTACTGATTTTAGATGAATAGCCATGATCATATTGAATGGCAGTGCTGGCTCGAAGGGCCGATGGCCTATTCCTGCACCTATTTTCTATGTTTCTATGCTTGAGTATATGGCAATATAACTCGATCACTTGATTTTGAAGCATTCATGCATGGTGGAGGTATAATGTAGTCATAGAGTGATACAGTTTCAAAACAGGCCCTTCGGCGCAACTTGCCCACACCCGCCAACATGTCCCAGCTACACTACCTGCTTTTGGTCCATATCCCTCCAAACCTATCCTATCCATGTATCAGTCTAACTGTTTCTTAAATGTTGGGATGGTCCCTGCCTCTACTACCTCCTCTAGCAGCTTGTTCCATACACTCACCACCCTATGTGTGGAAAAAGTTATCCCTTAAAAAGTTACCTCATAAAAATACTTCATACAAAAAACATTGAAATCATACTTCTACAATGCATTAAAACATGATTTTAATACATCAAATTTCAAAAAGTCTCTACCCTGGGAGGGGGGACACCCTACTTCCACACCCTCTCCCCATTCAGTTGCTCCACTCCCTCACCGGGTACCCCCAAGGTGAGTGATCAGTGATCGCTCAGCCTCCCCACTTTCAAAAACGCTCCGCGGCCCCAGGTTCAGATGGAGAACACTGCCAGATGTGAGCGGGGAACTGAGGCCAGTTGTCCGTGATGTCTGGATCCCAATGCTCAGCGCTTCATGTTTCGGAGTTGGCTAATGTTATTGATTTGTAATTAGCCTGATTTGTAATTAGTTGACAAAACCTTAATTTATTAATCCGGAATATCCAAGGGGATGGGATTAGTGTAATATTAAAATGACATGCAAGGTGTCAGGCTGTCTGTCACAACGTACAGCCCTGCTGAAAGACTCATCCATGCCTTCATCTCCTCCCGACTGGACTACTGCAACTCTCTTCTCTTTGGCATTAATTCCAGCAACATCAACCGACTCCAACTGGTCCAGATTGCAGCCGCCCGACTCATCACCCACACCAAATCCTGGCACCACATCACCCCAGTTCTCAAAGAACTTCACTGGCTTCCCATTTCCCACCGGATCATCTACAAAATCCTGGTCATCACCTACAAAGCACTCAACCACTTGGCCCCCCCTTATCTCACTGACCTCCTCTCCCCCTACCAACCCTCACGGTCCCTCAGATCCACATCAGCTGGTCTCCTCTCCACTCCAAATCAAACCTCTGCACTTTTGGAGGCAGAGCCTTCTCCAGGGCAGCTCCCAGGCTCCGGAATTCCCTCCCGCAACTGATCCGAAATTCTGAGTCCCTCACCATCTTCCAGTCCCGCCTCAAGACCCATCTCTTCACCTCTGCATACCCTTAGTCCCATGTCCCCCTCCCCTTTGCATCTGTCTTACTGCTCTATTTTTTTTTTTTTTTTAATTTACTCTCAATGTAAAGCGACTTTGAAAAGCGCTATATAAATAAAATGTATTATTATTATTATTATTATTTCCTTCAGTTAAATATTGGTCAGGTAGCACTATTTCATTTGCCACTCAATTATTATGTTTGTTTACCTCACTGACTATTTCTAACCCCCCCACCCCAATTCCGTTGACAGGTTGAATAGAAATGACCCCAATCTGGTTGTTTTATTAATTGAACACGTAGATGAACATCCTCAAGGAGTGTAATCAGATGGAAACTGATTTAAGAGCTTGTTCAAAGAAGGGGCATATTTTAAAGGGGTGACAGAGACACTTGCAGGGGAATGTGTGAGGAGATTATTGTTTGTCTTTAGTTTTACCTTGAACCAGGACATCTGAAGATTCAAAGTTTAATATAGTAATTGTGCTGATGCTGATGGCATCATAAAAGTTTTACTTTTATGATGCCATTTCAACTTCACTTGGATTTCAATCACTTCAATGTAAAAGTAATTGGGAATGGGGGAGCATTGGAACAAAAATTTGCCCCCGGTACATATTAACTGTAAAGTAATAATGTATGCATGTTGGGAGGTGCAATCAAAACAAAGATCTTTTTATCATTGTTGTGTTATGAATACCACAGAAAGTATTATGTACTCTCAAGATCACATTTAATAGAATAATATTGCTTAAATATATAGTTATTGGACTTTGCATTTCGGAAAAGTCCCAGCTGAGAGGAAGACAGCAAAATACTGAAAATATTGGGGGTGAAAATGACTTCAGGACAGGAAAATCAAAGAAAGAGACAATAGGTGCAGGATTAGGCCATTCGGCCCTTCGAGCCAGCACCGCCATTCAATGTGATCATGGCTGATCATCCCCAATCAATAGCCCGTTCCTGACTTAGATACATAGATACATAGAAAATAGGTGCATGACTAGGCCATTCGGCCCTTCGAGCCTGCACCGCCATTCAATATGATCATGGCTGATCATCCAACTCAGTATCCCGTAGCTGCCTTCTCTCCATACCCCCTGATCCCCTTAGCCACAAGGGCCACATCTAACTCCCTCTTAAATATAGCCAATGAACTGGCCTCAACTACCCTCTGTGGCAGAGAGTTCCAGAGATTCACCACTCTCTGTGTGAAAAAGTTTTTCCACATCTCGGTCTTAAAGGATTTCCCCCTTATCCTTAAGCTGTGACCCCTTGTCCTGGACTTCCCCAACATCGGGAACAATCTTCCTGCATCTAGCCTGTCCAACCCCATAAGAATTTTGTACGTTTATATAAGATCCCCTCTCAATCTCCTAAATTCTAGCGAGTCTCAGCCAAGTCTATCCAGTCTTTCTTCATATGAAAGTCCTGACATCCCAGGAATCAGTCTGGTGAACCTTCTCTGCACTCCCTCTATGGCTATAATGTCCTTCCTCAGATTTGGAGACCAAAATTGTAGGCAATACTCCAGGTGTGGTCTCACCAAGACCCTGTACAACTGCAGTAGAACCTCCCTGCTCCTATACTCAAATCCTTTTGCTATGAAAGCTAACATACCATTCACTTTCTTCACTGCCTGCTGCACCTGCATGCCTACTTTCAATGACTGGTGTACCATGACACCCAGGTCTCGCTGCATCTCCCCATTTCCTAATCGGCCACCATTTAGATAATAGCCTGCTTACCTGTTTTTGCCACCAAAGTGGATAACCTCACATTTATCCACATTATACTGCATCTGCCAAACATTTGCCCACTCACCCAGCCTATCCAAGTCACCTTGCAGTCTCCTAGCATCCTCCTCACAGCTAACACTGCCCCCCAGCTTAGTGTCATCCGCAAACTTGGAGGTGTTGCCTTCAATTCCCTCATTCAGTTCATTAATATAAATTGTAAATAGCTGGGGTCCCAGCACTGAGCCTTGCGGTACCCCACTAGTCACTGCCTGCCATTGTGAAAAGGACCCGTTTACTCCTACTCTTTGCTTCCTGTTTGCCAGCCAGTTCTCTATCCACATCAATACTGAACCCCCAATACCGTGTGCTTTAAGTTTGTATACTAATCTCTTATGTGGTACCTTGTCGAAAGCCTTCTGAAAGTCCAGATACAACACATCCACTGGTTCTCCCCTATCCACTCTACTAGTTACATCCTCGAAAAATTCAATAAGATTCGTCAGACATGATTTACCTTTCGTAAATCCATGCTGACTTTGTCCAATGATTTCACCACTTTCCAAATTTGCTGCTATCCCATCTTTAATAAGTGACTCTAGCAGTTTCCCCACTACCGATGTTAGACTAACTGGTCTGTAATTCCCCGTTTTCTCTCTCCTTCCCTTCTTAAAAAGTGGGGTTACGTTTGCTACCCTCCAATCCTCAGAAACTACTCCAGAATCTAAAGAGTTTTGAAAAATTATCACTAATGCATCCACTATTTCTGGAGCTACTTCCTTAAGTACTCGGGTTAAGTCCAGGGGGTCAGATATGGGGCTTTATGTGTGGGCCAGATATATTGTCAGTGCAAAGGGGCTAGGGGCAAGGCCAAGTGTACATCCAGAGTCAAGGTGTGGAATAGTAAAGGTGTGCAGTCAAAGCTGGGACCAGGGGAGTGTTCAGCACTGGGAACCTAAGCAGTTAAGCAGCTATGATCAGGGTAGAATAGGGGGCAGGTGTAAGGCTGGACTCGGGGACAGGAATGAGAGAAGGTATGCAACTGGAGTCAGGGCCAGGTGTGCAGTGAGACCCAGGTTGGTCAGCATGGGCCAAGTGTTTGATTATAACCTGATAACCATACATGAATATACTAAGATGCACCATATGAATACAGTATGCACCATATTGCACAATTTCAAGCTGAAAAATGCAAAAGTTCCGTACCAATGGGAGGGGGGACATCCTCCACTCGCAATTTCTCACTCCCAACTCCCACCCAGTGTTGGCAGCCCAGGATAAGGTGGAGTTGTAAATACTGTTAATTATGTTGCAGAATGTTTGTTCTGTTATCTTGTGATTTGTTAAAGTGTGAAGCCTTGTTCAGCTTGTTTATAATTACCTGGGGAAATGTTTCCATACCTATGTAAACTATGTCAACGGAGTCCCTGCTGGAACTTTCTGTTGAAGCAATGTAATGGGATACTTTGTGATTGGGTTAGGGAACTGTCACTAACTGTATAATGTAATTGATATTTGTGATTGGTTTGTAGGGGCTGCCACCCCCATTTAGTTTCATGCCACAAGGTCCAATGACCTATAAAAGAGTGAACCCCACATGGATCGGAGTCGATCTTCTGGAGGTTCAGTTGGGACTGTGTGACTGTCTGGAGGTGTCTGCTCGCACGAGGCTGAAGGGCTTGAACGAGTAGAGACAAGGATCGGACCCGCGGTGGTTAGGTATCGTATAGGAAGTTTGTGATTGTTGGGGAGAATAAAGAATAGTTGATCCAGTGCTTGACTCAGTGTTTTACTGAACTAGACTAAGGGGGGTAAGCTGTAGGAGCAGAATTACAGTCCCATCATCTTATTCTAATTGCTGACTCCAAATATTACGTTTCCTCATCTGTACTTGCCCCATCAGAGATATTCTCCCCTTTGTTCCACCAATCCACCGCAACCCCTCTCTACAAGTGAAAAACAACTTGTTTTTGTTGCTGTTTCCTACTCTGGTGAAGGGTCTCTGATCTGAAACTGAACTGTTTCTTTCTCCACAAATGCTGTCTAACCTGCTGAATATTTTTTGAATTTTCTTCCATTTTTATTTCAGATTTTCAGCATCTGCGGTTCTTTGCTTTACACGTTGATTTTGATGTTGTGACCTGTCAACAATGTATCAAAGGAGATCAGATACGTGGTGTCGTAATCTACTGGGATTCAAGTAACTAGTAAGTGTTTCAATGGGAAGGTTCTGCTTACTCGGGATGGGACTCAATTTTAGTTTAGTTTAGAGATACAGCACGGAAACAGGCCCTTCAGCCCACCGAGTCCACGCCGACCAGCGATCCCCGCACACAAACACTATCCTACACACACTAGGGACAATGTACACTTATAACAAGCCAATTTACCTACAAAACCTGTACGTTTTTTGAGTGGGGGAGGAAACAGAAGATCTCGGAGGAATCATACGCAGGTCATAAGTGATAGGAGAAGAATTAGGTCAATTTGCCCATCAAATTTACTCTGCCATTCAATCATGGCTGATCTCTCCCTCCTAACCTCATTCTCCTGCCTTTTCCCCATAACCCCCGACACCCGTACTATTCATGAATCAGTCTCTGCTTTAAAAATGTCCACTGACTTGGCCTCTGTCTGTGGCAAAGAATTCCACAGATTCACCACTCTGGCTAAAGACATTTCTTCTCATCTCTTTCCTCATGGAACATCCTGTAATACTAACGCTATAACCTCTAGTCCTACACTCTCCCACTAGTGGAAACATCCTCTCCACATCCACTCTATCCAAGCCTTTGACCAAGGTCACGGGGAGAACGTACAAACTCCGTACAGACAGCACCCGTAGTCTGGATCGAACCCGGGTCTCTGTCGCAAGTACCGCCTTATTATATCTGCTCTGAACAGGAAGTTAGCTGAAATCAGCATGTTAGGAAAAGTAATTTTCCTGAAAGTAATCCAACAGTATAAAAAAGTTTTGTAATAAATGGATTTTTTACAATATGCAATGCTATGTGTCACTGATAATCTCCTGGAAGGTGGCTCCTTAATGCTTGAGCCAGTTTCTCATGCGTTAGTCAGCGGGATGAATAAGAGGTAGCTTAAGTGAACAGTAAAATATTTAAATGTTTAAAATATCACTGGTCACTTAGAAACCATTTCTCATAGGTGGAAATTTCAACGACCGCAGGGTATAATTTTAAGGTAAAAGAGAGACAAGTTTAAAGGAGATGTGCGGGGAATGATTTTTATTCCACAGAGTGGTGGGTGCCTGGAACACACTGCCAGGGGTGGTGATGGAAGCAGATATAATAGTGCTGTTTAAGAGGCTTTTGGAAAGGTACATGGATATGCTGTGATTGGAGGGATATCAGGGCTCTCGCTTAACTTTTTTTCCCTGTTGCCAGCCGGGCAACCTTGGCAGCTTTTTAGGTTGCCAAATGACAGTTTAGGTGGTAATTTAAGATGGCTTGCATGACACGTGCGATAATGTGCTCGGACGAAGTGCGTAGTTATACTCAATGAAGCATTCACATATTATTTCTGCTTCAAATAAAGTCAGAAACTAAACATATTCACCAATCAAGACATCATATATCCCACAATGACATGCAGCAAAATTATAAGACAGTATCTCAACTCTTTTTACACATTGCAATTAATGCAATTTCTATCAGTTCTTTCCACTTCCAAACAAAAATGTGGTTGGATTATTCAGCGTATGATCAACCTGTGTCAATAAATCCTGGACCATGCTAACATATATGCGTACGTATAGTTGTGAATGTTGCTCATTAAATAACTACAGTACTGATACACCATATTAAGAGCATTGATTGGCCGTTAAAATGAATTCTGTAATAACGTGTCAATGGTAGCAGTGAGAATCGAACACTGCGGTTTTAATGTTTCACGTGTTCACAATTTAATTAATCCATCTTTATGTATTAAAACAAATAATAACATTGGGAATTAAAACACATTTGATTGCATTCCGTTATCAAACATAGTCAATGTTCGCTCAGAAGACATTTCCAGCACAATAGGGTCAGGGAGGAGGGTGTGTGTGAATCAGTGCTGGGTGGATAGATGGTGGGGGTGGGGGGGGTGGTTAGAAGGCAGTCGGTGCAGAATGGGTGGATTGAGGCAGGTGAATTAGTACGTGTTGGTTGGAGTAGGTAAAATTGTGAGGGGAGAGCACGGGGGATGTCAGTGGTGTTGAATGGGGGGGGGGGGTCAGTACAGGATGGATGGAAGTAGATAAGAGTGCTGGAGAAACTCAGCGGGTGAGGCAGCATTTATGGAGCAAAGGAAATAGACAACGTTTCGGGTCGAGACCCTTCTTCAGTCTGTTCCCCCCATTCTTCTTGAATGGGAGGATCAGTACAGGAGGATGGGGGGGTGGGGGAGATCAGCGCAGGATGAATGGGGGGAGGTCAGTACAGTGTGGATCGGAGGGTCTGTGCAGGATGAATGGGGGATCACTACAGGATGAATGAGGGGTAGGGGGGGGAAGGTGCAGGGTAAATGGAGGGTGGGTCAGTATGGGATGAATGCGTGGATTAGTACAGGATGGATGAGGGATCAGTACAGGATGGATGGAGGAGAATTGGAGGATGGATGGGAAAGGGGTAAGTACAGGGTGAATTGGGGAACCAGTGTAGGATGGATGGGCGGGGGTGTGGCAGGAGAATAGGTGGGGGGGGGGTTGATGGGGATGTCAGTGGGGACTGAATAGAGGCGGGAATGGGGACCAGTGCGGGATGGAGTGGAGGGGTCCCAGGATAAGGGGGTGGAGGGGGAGTACAAGAGAGAGAGAGGGGGGCGAGGTGGGGAGGAAGGAAGGTCAGCGCTCCTCGGACAACATCGCCCCGCTGCCTTGGCCGTTGGGAACTCCTCGCCACCACCTCCCTCCTCCGCCAGCCAACAGCAAGGTTCGGGGCCGAGCGGTGCAGCTCAGAGATCCTATAGCTATAAGATCTTTGGTGCAGCTGCTTCAGACGAGTCGGAGCGAATAACGGGCTTCGCACAGCGGCAGCAGCGGCCGCGACAGCGGCTCCACCGCCTCCTCCTCCCGCCCCACACCCGCCCTGATAAGGGCCTCTGCTTGTAAACCCGCTAACGGCGATAACCGCTTTCGAAACAAACCCTTCCGCACACCGAGGCCGGGAGGAGGGAGGGAGGGAAGGAGGGGGAGGTCTCGGCGTGCGGGAGGGTTTGTTTTGAAAGCGGTTATCGCCGTTAGCGGGTTTGCAAGCAGCGGCCCTTATCAGGGCGGGCTGGGGGCAGGAGGAGGAGGAGATGGAGCCGCTGCTGCAGCCGTGCGAAGCCCGTCATTCGCTCCGACCCTTCCTCATCCTGCACCTAGTATCTTTGCCCCGCAATACAGCCGGCACCGCCGACACGAAACGTCGCGTTCCTTTTCTCCAGAGATGCTGCCTGACCCGCGGAGTTACTCCAGTTTTTTGTGTCTATGCTCGGAACAAACCAGTATCTGGTTGCAAGCCGGGCAAAATGACTCGGTGTTTAGGTTGCCCGGCGGCGCTTTGAGTGGTCAGTGGCACCCGGGCAACCGCTAATTTCGGGCCCTGGATATGGATCATGTTCAATTTGGCATCATGTTCGGCACAGACATTGTGGGCTGGGCCTGTTCCTGCGCTGTGTTTGTTGTTGCTATAATGGAATATTGTTGTAAAGATTGATAATACTATGAGAAAGATAAAGCAAGTACAACATGTGTTTGTGCCTGGGCCAACCTGATCTCCCGGTTGACAAACACTTTAATTCCCCTCCCCATTCCCACTCTGACCTTTCTGTCCTGGGCCTCCTCCGTTGTCAGAGTGAGGCAATCACCAAATTGGAGGAGCAGCATATATTATATTTCGCTCGGGCAGCTTACAACCCAGCAGTATGAATATTGATTGCTCCAGAAACACCAGCGGATCCACACTGGTTCTCAGAGTTCATTATAACTCACAAATCTGGTACACTTGGGAGTTTGGTGCTGGATGGCATCGAGCTTGTCCAGTCCTTTTATAATTTTATTTTCTAGAAATATAAAATTATAAAAGGACTGGACAAGCTAGATGCAGGAAAAAAATTCCCAATGTTGGGCGAGTCCAGAACCAGCAGCCACAGTTTTAGAATAAAGGGGAGGCCATTTAAGACTGATTGAGAAAAAACGTTTTCACCCAGAGTTGTGAATTTGTGGAATTCCCTCCCACAGAGGGCAGTGGAGGCCAAATCACTGGATGGATTTAAGAGAGAATTAGATAGAGCTCGAGGGGCTAGTGAAATCAAGGGATATGGGGAGAAGGCAGGCACGGGTTATTGATTGGGGACGATCAGCCATGATCGCAATGAACTGCGGGGCTGGCTCGAAGGGCCAAATGGCCTCCTCCTGCACCTATTTTCTATGTTTCCATGTTTCTATGGCAGATTTGCCAGGCTATTGCATGTTTTATTATTAGTCCACCTACATTGTTTAGTTTAGTTTAGAGAGCCCATCGAGTCTGCACTGACCAGCGATCCCCACATATTAACACTATCCTACTGGGGACAAATTACAATTATACCAAGCCAATTAACCTATAAACCTGTATGTCTTTGGAGTGTGCGAGGAAACCAAAGATCTCGGTGTAAACCCACTCAGGTCACGGGGAGAACGTACAAACTCCATACAAACAGCACCCATAGTCAGGATCGAACCCGGGTCTCTGGTGCCATAAGGCAGCAACTCTGCCGCTGCGCCACCATGACGCCCCAAATGAAGCCGTTCCAATTGTTCCAACGAAGCCGACAAAATCTTGCAGAACAGCGTCACGTTTCGGTGTGGTGCAGCCCTTGAAGTTATCATTACTATGGGCAATTTCAGATAACCAGCCTTTCCAGTTTGTATCAGAACTGGCCAAATTATGTGACTGCATCCAGTTCTGATGAACGGTCATTGATCTGAGAAGACATTTTTCAGAAGGTGTTTCAACATGGGGAAGACAGGTCAGAGCGCTATGGGCCAAACGTGGGCAAATAGGATCAGCTTAGAGGAGGCATCTTGGTCAGCATGGACAAGTTGGGCCAAATGGCCTGTTTCTACAGGACCGTGAAACATAAACTGTTTCTTTCTCCACAAGATGCTGCCCGACCGGCTGAGTATTTTGAGCATTTTCTGTCACTATTTCTTTGTTCCGTCTTTATCTTTAATCGTTGTCCAGCCCCGAGTTAACTTGTTTGAGGTGTAGATCGTCCCCAGCTTACGGACACACTAAAGTACAGCCCGTACACATGAGCGAGTGTCTGGGAGATGGTGGGATGGATTTACCGGCTGCTGCGGGGCTGCAGGCATCTTCTGCCATGTGGGAACTCTGTTCACGGACACATGTTCCGCTTGGGAACGGTTCCCAGGAAGGGAACCCTGCCGTAACCGGGGGGAACGTCCTGCACCGTCTCCATAGCAACTACTTGATGCATCTAATGAATGTCCCAGGCCATCTGTGTGTTTCCAACACAACACCACGTCTCACAGTCACAACTGGTGCTCTGACTTCCACAGTCTGCAAGTTTTAAACATCACAATTTCAGCACAATCTCACCGTACACCCAATTAACACATGTTGTATGTAGGAAGGAACTGCAGATGCTGGTTTAAACCGAAAACAGACACAAAAAGCTGCAATAACTCAGCGGGACAGACAGCATCTCTGGAGAAAATGATTGGGTGATGTTTCGGGTCGAGACTCATCGCCAGACTAAGATTCAGGGGAAAGGGAAACGAGAGATATAGACAGTGATGGAGAGAGATATAGAACAAATGAATTATATAAATACAAAAAAGTAACGATAATAAAGCAGGGCTCGAAATTAGCGGTTGCCTGGGTGCCAATGGCAACTTACAGTCCTGCCGGGCAACCTAAAAGCCATGCCATTTTGTCCGGCTTGGCAAGCAACCGGGACACCCGCCCGCCATCCGTGTCCGGGCCTCGGCTCTCCGCTCGGCGCTAGCTCTCGGCTCTCGCTCTCGGCGCTAGCTCTCGGCTTGGCTCTCCGCTCGGCGCTCGGCTCTCGGCTCGGCGCTAGCTCTCAGCTCTGCTCTCGGGTATCCACTCGGCACGGCCGGCCGGCCGCCGAGCACATCATCGGCCGTGGTTGTGCGCAAGTGCGGCCCTGCACATGCGCACTGCTACGGCAACTGGTCGGCTTCGGCCACTTTCTCCCTTCATTTTGCATTGTGGGAGTTGTGGCCGCCATTGCTGTCCGGTCGCTGCCTCACCGCGACCGCTGAAAAACAACGCAGAATCACTCCCTGGAGCTGCAGTAAATCAATTCAATTCAATTCAATTCAATTTATTTGTCTTTTGGACAAATTTGTCATTTGGACCCCTTGAGGTCCAAACGAAATGTCGTTTCTGCAGCCATACAATACAAAACAAAGAAGACCCGAGACACAACACAATTTACACATACATCCATCACAGCGCTGTGATGGAAGGCAAAAAAACGTATCTCTCCACTGCACTCCCCCCCGATGTCAGAGTCAAAGTCAAAGCCCCCGGCGGGCGATGGTGATTGTCCCGCAGCCATTAAAGCCACGCCGGGTGATGCAAGGTCACGCACCGGGTCTTGGTGTTAGAGCCCCGGCGCGCACCCGCAAAGTCCGGTGGCCATTCCAAGCCGCGCGGGGGGATAAAGCCCCGCTCCAGGTGCTCTTCAACCCCGCAACTCGGGCGGGAGAAGTCGCCGCTGCGGAAGCCCCGAAAAGCGGTCTCCCACCAGGGGACCCGCGGGCTTCCAGTGTTGCCGTCCGCCAGACCCGCGGTTGTAGCCTCCGAATCTCCGGCGGTCGGGTAGCAGCAGCGCTCCACCACAGCTCCACCCGCTCCGGACTCGGCCAGCCCCGCGACGGTGAGTAGTCCGCAGCTCCACAACTGGAGCCCCAGGTCGTTCCTGCTGGAGGCCGCTGCACGTTGCCCAGCCCCAACGACAACGGAGACCCGACAAAGAAAAGGTCGGGTCTCCCGTGCAGGGGAAAGATTTCAAAGTTCCCCCCCACCCCCACCCCCACCCCCCCACACACATACCCCGACAAAAAAAAAAAAAAAACTACATAAAAACGAGACAAAAATAATAAAAAGACAGACGGACTGCAGAGGCCGCTGCAGACGAAAGTCGCGCCGCCCACGTCCCAAACTCCCTGGAGTAACTCTTGCTTCTTGGTTTCCTGGTCCTCCAAAAATATTCGAAATGGAATTTAAACTGGTGGACCCACCACCACCAAACTCTGAAAAATAACAGCCTATTGCATTTTATCTGTTTATTTATTGTGTATGTATATGGTCTATAGTATATAGCCGCACTGAACTTTTATCTCCTGTTCTGTATTATGTTTACATATTGTTGTGCTGCAGCAAGCAAGAATTTCATTGCCCTTTCTGGGACACATGACAATAAAACTCTCTTGACTCTTGATTTGGACTTAAGCAAAAAACCTACCTTAAATTTGGTTGCATCTGGTTGGTGCCTATGGTAGGGTGAAGACTATTACATGCTTTAATTGTGCGGGGGGACTCCATGGAGCAGCCAGCATCTCTGGATAGAAAAAATTGGGTGATGTTTCGGGTAGAAACCCTTCTTTACATTTCCTCTGGTTTTAGTGTTTTTAGTTTAATTTAAAGATACAGCGTGGAAACAGGCCCTTCGGCCCACCGAGTCCACGCCGACCACCGATCACTCGTACTCTAGTTCTATCCCACACATCAGCGACGTAAGTCAAGAGTGTTTTATTCTCTCACGTCCCAGTTAGAACAATGAACATAGAAACATAGAAAATAGGTGCAGGAGGAGGCCATTCGGCCCTTCGAGCCTGCACCGGCATTCAATATGATCATCCAACTCAGTATCCTGTACCTGCCTTCTCTCCATACCCCCTGATCCCTTTAGCCACAAGGGCCACATCTAACTCCCTCTTAAATATAGCCAATGACCTGGCCTCAACTACCTTCTGTGGCAGAGAATTCCAGAGATTCACCACTCTCTGTGTGAAATCCTTACTTGCAGCACAACAGAATATGTAAACATAGTACGCTGTAAACAATGTTATAAACGAGAAAACAAAACTCCATACAAACTCCCTCCCTCCCTCCCTCCCTCGGTGTGCGGGAGGGTTTGTTTCGAAAGCGGTTATCGCCGTTAGCGGGTTTACAAGCAGAGGCCCTTATCAGGGCGGGTGGGGGGGGGGAGGAGGCGGTGGAGCCGCTGTCGCGGCCGCTGCTGCCGCTGTGCGAAGCCCGTCATTCGCTCCGACTCGTCTGAAGCAGCTGCACCAAAGATCTTATAGCTATAGGATCTCTGAGCTGCACCGCTCGGCCCCGAACCTTGCTGTTGGCTGGCGGAGGAGGGAGGTGGTGGCGAGGAGTTCCCAACGGCCAAGGCAGCGGGGCGATGTTGTCCGAGGAGCACTGACCCTTCCTCCCCCCCTCGCCCCCCTCTCTCTCTCTTGTACTCCCCCTCCACCCCCTTATCCTGGGACCCCTCCACTCCATCCCGCATTGGTCCCCATTCCCGCCTCTATTCAGTCCCCACTGACATCCCCATCTATCCCCCCCACCTATTCTCCTGCCACACCCCCCCCATCCATCCTACACTGGTTACCCAATTCACCCTGTACTTACCCCTTTCCCATCCATCCTCCACTTCTCCTCCATCCATCCTGTACTAATCCACGCATTCATCCCATACTGACCCACCCTCCATTTACCCTGCACCTCCCCCCCCCTTACCCCTCATTCATCCTGTAGTGATCCCCCATTGATCCTGCACAGACCCTCCGATCCACACTGTACTGACCCCCCCCATTCATCCTGCGCTGATCTCCCCCACCGGCACCCCCCATCCTCCTGTACTGATCCTCCCATTCAAGAAGAATGGGGGGAACAGTCTGAAGAAGGGTCTCGACCCGAAACGTTGTCTATTTCCTTCGCTCCATAAATGCTGCCTCACCCGCTGAGTTTCTCCAGCACTTTTGTCTACCCCCATCCATCCTGTACTGAACCCCCCCATTCAACACCACTGAAATCCCCGGTGCTCTGCACTCACAATTTTACCTACTCCAACCAACACGTACTAATTCACCTGCCTCAATCCACCCATTCTGCACCGACTGCCTTCTAACCACCCCCCCCACCCCCACCATTTATCCACCCAGCACTGATTCACACACACACCCCTCCCTGACCCTATTGTGCTGGAAATGTCTTCTTTTTTTTAAATATATTTTTATTTTATTAGAAGTACAATTGTATACAATCATATTTTCATAATACCTTTTGTCTTAATGTCTTCTGAGCGAACTTTGACTATGTTTGATAACGGAATGCAATCAAATGTGTTTTAATTCCCAATGTTATTATTTGTTTTAATACATAAAGATGGATTAATTAAATTGTGAACACGTGAAACATTAAAACCGCAGTGTTCGATTGTCACTGCTACCATTGACACGTTATTACAGAATTCATTTTAACGGCAAATCAATGCTCTTAATATGGAGTATCAGTACTGTAGTTATTTAATGAGCAACGTTCACTACTATACGTACGCATATATGTTACCATGGTCGAGGATTTATTGACACAGGTTGATCATACGCTGAATAATCCAACCACATTTTTGTTTGGAAGTGGAAAGAACTAATAGAAATTGCATTAATTGCAATGTGTAAAAAGAGTTGAGATACTGTCTTATAATTTTGCTGCATGTCATTGTGGGATATATCATGTCTTGATTGGTGAATATGTTTAGTTTGTGACTTTATTTGAAGCAGAAATAATATGTGAATGCTTCATTGAGTATAACTACGCACTTCGTCCGAGCACATTATCGCACGTGTCATGCAAGCCATCTTAAATGACCACCTAAACTGTCATTTGGCAACCTAAAAAGCTGCCAAGGTTGCCCGGCTGGCAACAGGGAAAAAAGTTAAGCGAGAGCCCTGATATCCCTCCAATCCCAGCATATCCATGTACCTTTCCAAAAGCCTCTTAAACACCACTATTATATCTGCTTCCATCACCACCCCTGGCAGTGTGTTCCAGGCACCCACCACTCGGTGGAATAAAATCTTTCCCCGCACATCTCCTTTAAACTTGTCTCTTTTTTACCTTAAAGTTATACCCTGCGGTCGTTGAAATTTCCACCTATGAGAAATGGTTTCTACGTGACACCAGTGATATTTTAAACATTTAAATATTTTACTGTTCACTTAAGCTACCTCTTATTCATCCCGCTGACTAACGCATGAGAAACTGGTTCTAGCATTAAGGAGACACCTTCCAGGAGATTATCAGTGACACATAGCATTGCATATTGTAAAAAATCCATTTATTACAAAACTTTTTTATACTGTTGGATTACTTTCAGGAAATTTACTTTTCCTAACATGCTGATTTCAGCTAACTTCCTGTTCAGAGCAGATAAAATAGGGCGGTACTTGCGACAGAGACCCGGGTTCGACCCCGACTATGGGTGCTGTCTGTACGGAGTTTTACGTTCTCCCCGTGACCTTGGTCAAAGGCTTGGATAGAGTGGATGTGGAGAGGATGTTTCCACTAGTGGGAGACTGTAGGACTAGAGGTTATAGCATTAGTATTACAGGATGTTCCATGAGGAAAGAGATGAGAAGATATGTCTTTAGCCAGAGTGGTGAATCTGTGGAATTCTTTGCCACAGACAGAGGCCAAGTCAGTGGACATTTTTAAAGCAGACTGATTCATGAATAGTACGGGTGTCAGGGGTTATGGGGAAAAGGCAGGAGAATGAGGTTATGAGGGAGAGATCAGCCATGATTGAATGGCAGAGTAAACTTGTTGGGCAAATTGACCTAATTCTTCTCCTATCACATGACCTGCGTATGATTCCCCCGAGATC
>JAXLNO010002163.1:10000-32949 GCA_038087875.1 Malacoraja senta | reverse complement strand
TAAGGGGAAAATCTTATAGAAACATATAAAATTATAAAATGACTGGACAAGCTAGATGCCGGAAAACTGTTCCCAATGTTGGGCGAGTTCAGAACCAGGGGCCACAGTCTTAGAATAAAGGGGAGGTCATTTAAGACTGAGGTGAGAAAAAACGTTTTCACCCAGAGAGTTGCGAATTTATGAAATTCCCTGCCACAGAGGCAGTGGAGGCCAAATCACTGGATGGATTTAAGAGAGAGTTAGATAGAGCTCTAGGGGCTAGTGGAGGTCAAGGGATATGGGGAGAAGGCAGCCACGGGTTATTGATAGGGGACGATCAGCCATGATCACAATGAATGGCGGTGCTGCTTGAATGGCCGAATGGCCTCCTTCTGCACCTATTTTCTATGTTTCTATGTTTCTATGTCTCTATGAGCACGTACATAGATCGGTCTGGCAACCCGAGCCGCCGAACGGTCTACTCAGAGTCTGCAAGTCTATAAATTGATTTTATTATGCAGAGGATGGTTTCCCGAGTCACGGGGTGAACCGCAAAATTTTTGTGTTTAGGATAATCATATAAGATCCTATTATCATTCCCAACATTTAGAGGGAACCATGGCTGCATAGGCCAGTCAGGCAGTACGAAATGCCTGAGGCGAGATGTTGAATAAAGTTTTCCCAAGTCCTATCAAATTTAAGCAAGGGTTCAACAATGTCACTCCTAATTTTTTCTAAATTTAAACATGATATCGTTTCAGAGTACCAATGGTGTGTGGTTGGAGGATTAGAGTCTTTCCATTTAAATAAAATAGATCTTCTGGCAATTAATGTAGTTAAAGCAATCAGCCGATGGGCGGAATGGGACAGATGAATAGAATCTAACATTGGTAGCCCAAAAGTTGCAGTAATAGGATGAGGTTGTAAATCAATACCTAAAACTACAGTGTGAAAGATACATCTTCTAGATGCGCTGGGATCCATCCTCAGTGATGTGACCTGGGATCATCATGTGTTTCGGGTCTCACAACATCAGACACCCTTGCCCAGGCGACCCAGCCGGGGTTGATCAAGCCCCAACTTGCGTCCCAGCAGCAACCGCCCACGGATCAGCCATCTTAATCCAAAGCCACCTAGTGGCTTTCTCTGCGGCTTCGCTTGCGGATTGAATGGCCCTCTTCTTTGCCAGCCCCGTAATGCCCAACTGGTTGAGGACTTTGCAGAGTGAGTGTCCTGCAAAGCCTCTACAGCCCACTTCTATGGGCTCATAGTATGTCTTCCAGCCTCTGACCTGGCACATCTCCACCAGTTCCTGGTACTTTGCGCGTTTCCTCTCGTTAGCCTCTTCAATACGCTCTTCCCAGGGCAGTGTCAGCTCCAGAATGATCAGCTGTTTTGTCACTTCGGAGGTGAAGATCATGTCTGGCCGGAGTGATGTTGCTGTGATGTGCTGTGGAAATTTCAGCTGTTTGCCCAGATCGACGTGCAGCTGCCGGTCAATGGCTGTGTAGAGGAGGCCCGTCCTTGTTTTTGGTTGTGGTCGAGGCTTCTCTCCAGCTTTGACAAAAGTGATTGATTTCTTTGGGGCATGGTGGTGTTTGCTGTTACCGATGGCAGTGGCTATGCTCTCAGCAACCACCTTGAGCACCAGAAATAGTATCAACAATTTATTTCCAATATTTTTCCAAACGTGGGCAGGACCAAAACATATGAGTCAATGAGGCCACTTCAGAATTACATCTGGCACAGGTAGGATTTATATGACCATAAAAACCAGCTAACTTATCTTTTGACATATGAACTTTGTGAACCACCTTGAATTGTATCAAAGCGTGTCTTGCCCACATTTAGGAAGTATTAACTAATTGAAGGAATCCTCTCCCATTTCTCTATAGAGAGAGAAATTTGAAGTTCTCTTTCCCAGTCATTCTTAACTTTATCAAATGTATCTTTTTTAAATTACCAAATCAACTCATAAATAGTCGTTATTAAGCCCTTCTGATAAGGGTTCAAATGTAAAAAAAATTCCAAGATTTCGGTTTGATGTGGTAACGGAAAAAAGGGTAGAGTAACCCTCAAAAAATATCTAATTTGTAAATATCTAAAGAAAAGTGAGTTAGGTAGTTTATATTTATAGGAGAGTTGTTCGAAAGACATAAACAACCGTCCAAAAACAAATCACGAAAAGCTACTAATTCCTTCCTCTTCCATAACAGAAAGGCTTGATCAGTACTAGAAGGTTCTATCAAATGCCTTCTCAGCATCAAATGAAATGACACATTCTGAAGTTTTATTTGATGCTGTATATACGATATTCATTAATCTCCTAACGTTAAAGTATGAGTAACGATTTTTAATAAAACCTGTCTGATCTTCAGAAATAATTTGCGGTAAAAATATTTTCCAATCTCATAGCTAATATTTTGGAAAGAATTTTGGAATCTACATTTAACAGTGATATAGGTCTATAGGATGTCACTTCAGTAAGATCTTTATCTTTTTTAAGAATTAAAGAAATAGATGCTTCATAAAAGGATTGTGGTAATCTATTCATTAAAAAGGCTTCTTTAAAAACCTTGCATAGGGACTTCCGGTTGCGCCATGGAGCACTAAGGGCGCTGCATTGAGCTCCTCTCCCGTAAAAATCACGAAAAAGCCGTTTTCCAGAGACAGGACCGATTTTAAAAAACTCACCGGAGCTGCTTGGCGTCGCGCGTAAGTGACGTCATCAGAAAGCGACGCGAAAATCGGGAGTTTAACGGGAGTTTTAAATGAGCAAAGAGAAAAGCTCACGAGCACCTAAGAAGATCACTATAAGTCTCCATCTTGAGAAAGTTTTGGATACTCTGCAAACGACAGAAGAAGGCTCAGAAGAAGAGTCTTACTGCAAAGGATCTGTGCCTGAAATGGCTGCAAAAGGAGACAAGAAGGAGAAGGAGGTGAAGCAAATGCTTACAGAAATGACTACTACAATCAATACTACACTGGAAAAGATGCAGAATATGGAGTCTAATATGGACACCAAAATGCAGAGTATGGAGACTAATATGGAGAGAATCTCTCAAAAAATTGATGGTGCTTGTGGTGAGTTAAAGGAGCTGAAGAAGCAGTATAAGGAGTTTGATAAAAAATTAAAGTCAGAATGTGCTAAAATGGAAAAAGACTGTAATAAGAAATGTATTGATATACATGATAATATGGGAAAGTTTGATGAGCGAATGGAAGAGATGGAGAATGGAATGAAAGAGATGGCCACAGAAATAAAGAGTTTGAAAAAATCACAGAAATCTGAGGAGGAGAAGCTTGTGAGAATGACTGACAAGTGTTTGGACTTGGAAGCGAGATCGAGAAGGCAGAATTTGAGAATTGTTGGAGTAAGAGAAGGACGAGAGGGTCGTGGACCTCAAACACGTACTTTCGTTGCTGACTTACTTAAAGATGTTTTTGAACTGCGGGAATATCCAAGAATAGATATCGTTCACCGAGTTGGACGTGTTTCAAGAGGGACAAGTGCTCCTCCAAGACAGATAATTGTGAAATTCCTCGACATCTCTTCAGTGGAATTTATATTGAATAAGATTACCCATGAGGAGAATCTGACATATCATGGGGATAATATTCGATTTTTCCGTGATTATCCCCCTGAGGTCGTCCAGAAAAGGAACTTGTTTACACAGACAAGAAACATTCTGAAAGGAGTGCCCGGTGTGAGATATGGGGTGGTCTACCCAGCAAAAATGAAGATTACTTATAAGGGCACTGAACGCTCATTTACGGATCCCGAAAAAGCTTTTAAGCACGCAGAAGATATCGTAAAGAAAACATCGGGGGAAGATGTCGACAAGGAAGAAGATTGAACTTTTTAACTTTTAAGACAGGGTTTGAACTGGTTAAGATGGCGGAACTTTCCAGACAGTTACATATCTGACAGTTACCTATGCTTATCTGTCTGGAATGTGTTTTCGAGAGTACTGTCCATGGTTCAACTTGAATGAAAAGCTTAAAGATAAACAAAAGGACGTTGAAGATACAGAATTAATGAGGGAATGTATAATGGACATGGAACGAGATAATACTTATTGGAATATAAAAACTGTTGATTTAAGAAAATCTCTGATCATTATATTTTAATTATAAATAACCAATTATTTTAACAAATTTAATAATACTAATTATTTGTGAATGTATGTGGCAATATGAATAAACCATGAATAAATCATGAGGCGGGGAAGGAGATAATGGGAGTGTACATAATTTTGATTTTATATATTTAAAATAGTTAAGGGAAATGAACTAATATTGATGACATATACTTATAAATAGTAACTAACTAAAATCTTTATAACAATACTAACAAACTAATACTGTGTGTGAAGGAGTTGGGTGCGGTATACACTTGGAAAAGATCCAGAAGTGAGGTTTTGTTTAACCCCTCGGTACTTGCTTGTATGGTAGTTAAAGAATGGGATATTAGGTAAGAATTTTGGTGGATATATATGGTAAAGTTTAGACTAGATTAAGGTTAGATAAATTGGAAAGGTATATATACTTATAGAACTGAACATATGTTGTGTTTTATATTTGGTTTTTTATTTTTTATTTATTTTTCTGAATTCTTTCGGTTTTTACTGGTGCTGGTTTGATAAATTTATATAAGAAAAGACAAGATATGAAACGGTCTGTAGCTTTTCATGAGGCTCTGCTAAGGGGTTGGAGCTCAATGTACAACAACATCAACGGAAGTCCATACATTTTTCGCCACCTTAGGTGGCTATTCGTTTTTAAGGTATCTTTACTTAGATACCTTAACATCACTTTTAAAAAAAAATCACTGTAAGTTTTCTATTTGCTTATATTTTTTGTAATCAATTTTATATCACATTTTTTTCTTTATTTTTCTAAGGCACTATACAGGAAGGAGATGTAATATAAATCTAAAAACTCGGAATGACCACCCAACACCCAGAATTCTGAGGTATTTGGTTGCACCATATGATTCAAGAACACTATACTGATATACAATGCAAGACGATAGACAAATAAAGAATGGAGGAATGACATTTTGTAGTTGGGAATATAAGGGGTGCCAATGAAACTAAAATCTTTGAAATGCGACATAATGTTTTTACAGGAAACCCACATTGTAGATGATATATGCATGTGCCTTTAACATAGTGACCTCATACCTACTAACCACTCCCCATATCACAAGTATAACTACGACCTCCCCACCCACAGAATCGCTCTCTAGTTCCTGTGACAGACCACGTACAGCTAGTGCAATATGTAATGCTCCAGTATGAATAAAGATAGTAAAGTAACGATGCCTCGTTATAGATTCTTTACATGGTGTCAAACCACTTACCTTGCGCCTCCTGTATATCGGTTTATCATTTAATTTTGTCCCAGTTTTTTGTTTCCCCCGCCCTCCCATTTCTTTGTTATGGCCACTTCTGCCCGTAAGCCTGATGTGCTCGTTTTCGATTTGGACATCGCCCTTCGATGGGACATATTCAAACGTGACTTTGAACACTATGTCACGATCGCTCATCCTGCCGCCACCGCTGATCTCAAAGCCTCTCTGCTTCTCAACTTGGCTGGTCCCGAGGCCCTGACTCGCTCTGACTTCTTCGTCTACGCTGATGGAGAATCTGCTCGGGACCCGGTATGTCTGGTGGCTAAGTTTAATGCTATTTGTGATATTCCAACAAACTGCATCTTAGAACGTTTTAAACTGTTCGCGCGGCGTCAGCTCCCTGGGGAATCTGCTGAGAACTATGTCTCTGCGCTGCGACACCTGGCCAGGCGCTGCCGCCTCCACACGTGGACCCCCGATGAGATTATCAGGGACCTTCTGGTTTACGGTCTCCGCGATGATAAGCTCAGGGCCGAACTTCTGCGCAAGCCCGATCTGACTTTCAACGATGCGATGCACGCCACCCGCTTAGCTGAAGCTGTCACCTCGGCGGTGTCACCGGCTGAACAGGCGATTAACTTTGCCAGCACTTCCAGTCATCTGATGAACACGCCCCGGTTGCAGCCCCCGGGGTTGCTCGCTGCTCAAGGGGGACGTGCCCCGGGGTTCGGTACTGCTCCCGGGGGAGGTGCCCGGCAAAGGTGCCCTAATTGCAACTTCACCACTCATCAATACAATGTGTGCCCTGCCTTGGGTAAAACGTGCAATGTCTGCAAGAAATTGAACCATTTCGCTGCGGCCTGTCGCTCCCGTGGGAAGCCTGTCGCTGCTCGGAGTGGAAATTTAAACAACCTTCTACAAACTGATAGTGAGCTCAGCTCCCAGTGCTATTTCGACGAACAGTCTGTTTCTGAATCCGACTCCTCTCAGGGGGAGAACAGCTTGTATACTGTGTTGGGCGCACCTGCTATGATAACGGACCCTTCTGTGCGAGTCACTGTGAACAACTCGACCTTCACTGCTAAGATTGACACGGGGGCGGTTGCGAACGTTATGTCAACATCTCTCTTCAAACAGATAAGGACTAATGAGCAGATTTTTTCTCAGAACTCAACCTTGCATGCCTACGGGGGGGGGATTCTTACTCCTGTGGGCAAGGCCACGCTACGCTGTAAGATACTAGAGACCTCTCGGCCCCTCACCTTCTATCTCCTCGACCAAAAATGCATTCCCCTGCTGGGCATCCGGGCATGCCAGGAAATGGGCCTGGTATCCTTCCACCGTGACATCCACCAGGTGCATGCCCTCATGGACCCGCTGGCTGATTATCCCGACCGCTTTGATGATGAGCTAGGCAAACTACCCTGCAGCTACAAGATTGTAGTGGACCGTAAGGTCGATCCAGTGGTCAATGCACCTCACCGTGTCTCCTTCGCCATGAAGGCCAAAGTGCAGTCGACACTACACAGTATGGTACAAATGGGCATCCTAAAGGCGGTCATCGAGCCCACCAGGTGGGTCTCTTCCATGGTTGTTGCTGCGAAAAAGGACAAGAGCGAGATACGCATCTGCATCAACCCCAAAGACCTCAACCTGGCCATTAGACGCCCTCACTACCCTATGAGAACGGTAGAAGAAGTCGCTGCACAGGTTGGTCCGGCAACGGTTTTTTCTGTCCTCGATGCCAAAAGCTCCTTCTGGCAGATACCACTGGACGAGCAGTCGTCCATTTTGACAACTTTCGCCACCCCCTACGGAAGGTTTCAGTTTCTCCGAATGCCATTCGGAATCAACTCTGCCAGCGAGGTATTCCAACAGACAATGGAGCAGTTGTTTTCAGGTCTACCATGCGCCATCATTGTTGACGACATCCTTGTTTACGGTAAGGACGTTGCCGAACACGATGTCAACCTCCGCCAGGTCCTGGACCGGGCCCGGCAAATCAACTTGAAACTGAAACCCAAGAAGTGCCGATTCCGCGTCCCCGAGGTCACCTACGTTGGACATGTATTCACCGCCGAGGGGTTAAAGCCAGACCCGCAAAAAACGGCTGCCATTTCAGGGATGCCTTCTCCTACTGATGTGGCAGGCCTACAACGCTTCCTGGGCTTGGTAAACTACCTGGGGAAGTTCATCCCTGACCTCAGCGAGCTCAGCGCTCCCCTGAGGGATTTGATAAAAAAGGACACGTCCTGGGCTTGGTTCCCCCACCACCAGAAAGCATTCGACATTCTTAAGTCCAAGCTAATCAGCACCCCCACACTCAAGTTTTTTGACCTGCAGCGTCCCATTGTCCTCACCTGCGACGCCTCTCAGTTCGGACTCGGTGCCGCCTGTCTCCAGGTCCATGACGGCCTACAGTTGCCTGTCTCCTTCGCATCCCGCACCATGACCGTCACCGAACAGCGCAGATTGAGAAGGAGCTACTGGCCGTCGTGTTTGCCTGCTCCAAATTCAGAGACTACATCCTGGGCAACACTTTCACCATTGAAACTGACCACCAGCCACTTGTCACCATCCTCAACAAGTCGATCCATGCCGCCTCATCACGCCTGCAGCGCATGATGCTGCAGCTCCAACGCTTCACGTTCACTGTGGTTTATCGTAAGGGCAAGGACATGTTCGTGGCCGACACGTTGTCCACCGTTCGCCACCCATATGAGATGTCTGATCTAATGGTGCTCCAAATGAACATCCTCCCTTCACAACAGATGAAGTCCCTGGTTGAACACACTACCAATGACCCTGCCCTGCAACAGCTGTCTGCCGTCATCCAGCGGGGCTGGCCCGACCGTCGTTCCGCACTGCCGGCTGGCGCCGTGCCCTACTTCCTGGTCCGTGATGAGCTCGTACTACACGACGGCATGGTGGTGAAGGGTCACAAGGTGGTCGTGCCCGCGGCGCTGCACGACCACTATTTTCAAGTCGCTCACCGCGGTCATCCTGGGGCCGAAGCCACTGTGTCTCTCGCCCGGAGCCAGTTCTATTGGCCGGGTATGGCCAAATACATCCGGGAGAGGGTCTCCTCTTGTTCCACCTGCAACAGCCTCGCCCCCCACCAGCAGCGTCAGCCGCTTCTGCAGCAGCCCGCGCCCGAACTGCCCTGGATGGCGCTTGCCGCCGACATTTTCGAGTGGCGAGGCAAACACTTCCTGGTTTTCTGGGTGTCAAGCACTTTCGGGGACCAGACCCAACGGGTCTGCACTTGGTCCGAAAACGACGCCATCTTTTTTTCAGCAGATTTTCACCCCGGGGTCTGAAGCACGTTCGGGAACAACACCCCGGGGTGTCAAGCACTTTCGGGGACCAGACCCAACGGGTCTGCACTTGGTCTAGTTTTCTTTAAAAGCGTGAGTATATAGATTAAATAAATATGGAGTCGTTATCTCATGAAATTTTTTAATAAAATTCATTACTAAATGTCTTACCATTTTTCAACGATTTTATTGTTTCACCTATTTCTTCGAGTGTAATTTGAGCTCCAAGTTCCTCTTGTTCCGAAAGATCAAGTTTTGGAAGATTACAGTACTGATGAGGGGAAACCCCCCCCCTCCCCCCATCTCTGCACCCCTCACCACCTTGGTCTGCACACTTCCCCAGCACCTTGGTCACCCTGTTCCTTTCTAGGACGTTGGGATTGGGTCCTGTGCTGCTGGGGTTGGACTGTCTCTTTCCATTTTGCCAAATGTTGACATCAACTGGGCCAAACTACTTCATCGCTGATCCTTGGACTTGTAGGACTCGCTTAATTCATTATTTTTTTAAGTTAAAGTACTGATTGGTTGGGTTTTTCTCCTGATATTTGACCTGCTAGTATGCTATTGGTTCCATGCTTGTTACAGGGTTTGATGTTCATGGTAAAGTGTGTGGCATCATGGGGCACAGTCAGGAGACGTTTCATGAAAAGCCATATGTCGATTGAGAACGTGGTCAATGTATTCTCCTGCCTTGTGGGAATCACTACTACAAACACAATGTACCTTCCTGCAGATTTCTCAGGTACTGTCAGCATATCCGTTTGGGTGAACAAATTTTACTTGGGTTGTGATTTCCCCAGTTATTCTGTGTTGAGTTGATGTGCAAACATCTTCGGAGCCTTCTAAAATGTCTTCGTTGATTAGTTTTATCTTGGATGGTCTCTGTCAATTTGCTTTAAGTATTGCTGTTTGATTGAAGAATCTTAGGATATTTCAAATTAAAGTAATTTTAATTTGATTTTTCTTTATATATTTGGTCTTTATAGAGATGGTACGAAGGTACCTTCTTGGATTTCAGTGTGAGTGAAAGAATACTTTGTCACATGTGACGAGTCACACTGAAATTCTTTGTTTTGCGTACTCAAGGTATGCAAAGAGTCGCCATATAAAGGGCACATAGAAACATAGAAAATAGGTGCAGGAGGAGGCCATTCTGCCCTTCGAGCCAGCACCACCATTCATTGTGATCATGGCTGATCGTCCCCAATCAATAACCCGTGCCTGCCTTCTCCCCATATCCCTTGACTCCACTAGCCCCTAGAGCTCTATCTAACTCTCTCTTAAATCCATCCAGTGAATTGGCCTCCACTGCCCTCTGTGGCAGAGAATTCCATAAATTCACAAATCTCTGGGTGAAAACGTTTTTTCTCACAGTCTTAAATGACCCCTTTATTCTAAGACTGTGGCCCCTGGTACTGGACTCGAACAATATTGGGAACATTTTTCCTGCATCTAGCTTGTCCAGTCCTTTTATAATTTTATATGTTTCTATAAGATACCCCCTCATCCTTCTAAACTCCAGTGAATACACGCCTAGTCTTTTCAATCTTTCCGCATATGACAGTCCCGCCACCCCAGGGATCAATCTCGTGAACCTACGCTGCACTGCCTCAATCACAAGGATGTCCTTCCTCAAATTAGGAGATCAAAACTGTACACAATACTCCAGATGTGGTCTCACCAGAGCCCTATACAACTGCAGAAGAACCTCTTTACTCCTATACTGAAATCCTCTTGTTATGAAGGCCAACATTCCATTAGCTTTCTTCACTGCCTGCTGTACCTGCACGCCAACTTTCAGTGACCGGTGTACAAGGACACCCAGGTCTCGCTGTACCTCCCCCTATGGTAAACCGCTGGCCCTCCACTCCGCTCTGGACCACTTGGACAACAAAACCCATATGTCAGGCTGTTATTCATTGATTACAGCTCGGCATTTAACACAATCATCCCCTCCAAGCTGGTTACCAAACTCGCAGAACTGGGTCTCTGCGCATCCCTCTGCAATTGGATCCTCGACTTCCTCATTCACAGACCACAGTCTGTTCGTATTGGTGGAAATGTGTCAGACTTGATAAAAATCAGCACGGGAGCACCTCAAGGCTGCGTGCTCAGCCCCCTGCTGTACTCACTCTATACTCATGACTGCGTAGCCGGTCATAGTGTGAACTCCATCATCAAGTTCGCTGATGACACCACTGTTGTGGGATGTATAACTGATGGGGATGAGTCAGAGTATAGAAGAGAGATCGAGCAACTGTCCATATGGTGCCAGCACAATAACCTGGCCCTCAACACCAGCAAAACCAAGGAACTGATTGTGGACTTTGAAAGGAGTAGGATGGGGACCCACAGTCCCGTTTATATCAACAGGTCGATGGTTGAAAGGGTCAAGAGCTTCAAATTCCTGGGCATGCACATCTCTGAAGATCTTTCCTGGTCCGAGAACACTAATGCAATTATTATGAAAGCACTTCAGCGCCTCTACTTCCTGAGAAGATTAAAGAGAGTCAGTTTGTCAAGGAGGACTCTCTCTAACTTCAACAGGTGCACAGTTGAGAGCATGCTGACCTGTTGCATCGTGGCTTGGTTCGGCAACTTGAGCGCCCTGGAGAGGAAAAGACTACAAAAAGTAGTAAACACTGCCCAGTCCATCATCGGCTCTGACCTTCCTTCCATCGAGGGGATCTATGGCAGTCGCTGCCTCAAAAAGGCTGGCAGCATCATCAAGGACCCACACCATCCTGGCCACACACTCATCTCCCTACTACCTTCAGGTAGAAGGTACAGGAGCCTGAAGACTGCAACGACCAGGTTCAGGAATAGCTACTTCCACACAGCCATCAGGTTATTAAATTTGGCTCGGACAAAACTCTGAACATTAATAGTAAGATTAAACGAGAACTTACCAGTTTGAAGTTTGATCTTTATTTTATGAGGAGTTACGTCGAGGGATTACGTGAAGACCCCGCCAGCACGCATGCGCGACATTCTTCAAAGCAGCGGTGTGGAATAGTAATGAAATAAACATAGTAAGATAAGAAGAACTAGGATACCAGTTGACCTTTACAAGAGGTTGGGCGTGGAGGGCACGTAATCCCTCGACGTAACTCCTCATAAAATAAAGATCAAACTTCAAACTGGTAAGTTCTCATTTAATCTTACTATTTTACTTCGGAGTCACGTGAGTGACTACGTGAAGATTTTAAAGATCTGTGATTTCATGCCGTGGAACAAGTCCATGCCTCAGTCACTGCCGAAGTCATCCAAGGGAGGAAGTATGTTATCGTCATTAAACATGAATCAATTTTTCAATCATTAACGATTTATTTAAATAATGCTCCCTCGGGCTAACTTATATTGCAGAACTTAAAATTCTTTCTGCAAACACTGCAGGTTTGGCAATCGGCTTATTATAAAATATTTGGAAAGTCTTTTCCGTAGACCATCCTGCTGTCGCCAGGATATGGTCCATTGGTACATCCATATTTCTTGCCGCTGATGTTGCTGCTGCCCTGGTGGAGTGAGATTTTAAAATGTCAGTATCCACCCCAGCAGCCCCCAGAACCTGTCTGAGCCATCTTGAGATGGTCTGTACTGACACCCGTCCATGAGGCTGTTTGAAACTAACCCATAATGCCATTTTGCTTCCTCTTAAGGCTTTTGTTGTCCTAAGATAAAGCAGAAGGTGTGTCATGACACACAAACGGGGGTCAGGTGGGTATGCCCGGAATTCCAAACTCAGTCCCGAAGTTCCCGGTCTATTCTGTTTGACCAACTCCAACATCCGGAAGGTTATCTTGTCAGTTGATGATTTCATATTGTCCAATCTTAATTTGTCTAGGGACTGGACCCTTTGAGCTGAGACCAAAGCCATCAGCATAACTGTTTTTAGTGTGAGCTGTTCCAGGGACAGGGACATTGCTGGTGACCAACCCCTTAGCAATGTCAGTACAACACTGACGTCCCAGATCTGGGTGTACCTTGGTCTGGGGGGATTGGTGTTGTAGATACCCCTCATTAGTTTGGCAACTAGAGGGTGGGATCCCATGGACTGCTGTCCCGGTGCCTTGAGCAGTACGCTTCCCACTTCCGAATGCTGGAGAGGTACTGCCTCTTAGTCGATTCTCGGGAGGCCGCCGTGATCATGTTCATGGTCCTGTCCGACAATCCCAGATCCAAAAGGGGTCTTTTTAAATTCTGCAAGCCAACAGATTTATCCTGTCATGGCACGGATGACTTTCGCCCGTAACAGGATGGACCAAGAGATCTGGTCTTTTGTGAATGGTCATGAGTGGTTCAGAGACCATGTCGAGGACCACAGGGAACTATGGCTGTGTAGGCCAATCGGGTACTACCAAACTACCTGAAGCTTAGTCCATTTGTATTTTGCGTAGGACCCGACTGATGAGGCAGAAGGGGGGAAAGGCATAGAAAAACAAATTTCCCCAATTCAGCGAAAACATGTCCATCGCTGCTGCCTCAGGATCAGGTTCCCAAGCGACATATGTTGGTAACTGGTGATTCAGTCTGGATGCAAAGAGATTGATATCAGGTGTACCATACCGCATTCTAATATCAGCAAATACTTTGTGGTTCAACATCCATTTGGTGTTGTCATTAAATTTTCGTGACCTGGTGTCTGCCACTGTATTGAGCTTACCTGGTATGTAAGTTGCTGATAGCCAAATATGTCTGTCGACACACCATTGCCAAATTGTGCTGACCAAATCGTCACACAAATACCAATGTGGTATTGTCAATTTGTAGGCGGACATGCAAATGGTGCATAGCTGAACAGTAAGCTTTTAGCCCATAAAATGCACCCAACATTTCTAAGTAATTTATACCCAGTGTCTGTAGTAGTGATGATTCTTGTATGTTCCATCTACCACCAGTACTAGATATAGTGTTAGTTGCTCTCCAGCCCTGAGCACTGGCATCCGTTTGTAATGTGAATGATGGGTTACTAATAACAATGGGGCTGGAACTATGCCAAATGTTTTCTCTCCACCATTGTAACTCCGAAATTGCCTTGGCTGGTAATTGCATTGCCCGATCAAAATGACCTTTATGTCATTTTAGCACTTGCACCTTTGCCCTTTGTACATTTTGTTAATGCTAAGGTCCAAACTGAGTAGCTGTAAATGCTGCTACTAGTTTCCCAATTACTTTTGCCACCTGTCGAATAGATGGTTGATTAGTAACAATCAATTTGTTGCAGACTTCCACCAAATCTGCTGCTTTGTCCTTTGGCAATGTTACAGTTAATTGTGAATCCCAGATAGTCCATAGTTGTGGATGGTGTCAACTTAGATTTATCTGGATGTATGATAAACCCCAATGTTTCAAACAGATTTTTGCTAGCTGAAACTGCTGAGTTAGCTAATTCCAGGTTTTTTCCCACAATCAAAATATCATCAAGTTATGCCATAACAATATGTTTTTGTTACCTTAGTATTGCCAAGGCTGGTTTCAATATCTTGATAGTCTAGGGGCTGATGTTAACCCATTAGGCAACGCTTAATACTGCCATAGTTGCCCCATCCAGTTAAATTTTAGGTATAACCATATAACCATATAACCATAACAGCACGGAAACAGGCCATCTCAGCCCTTCAAGTCCGTGCCGAACTTTTTTTTTTTTTAAATTAAAAATAAATACTCCCCCCTAGTCCCATCTACCTGCACTCAGACCATAACCCTCCATTCCTTTCCCGTCCATATACCCATCCAATCTATTTTTAAAGGATAACATCGAACCTGCCTACATCGAACATCTACGATGATCCTTATGAATGAGTACTGAATAGTATGCATCTTTTAAATCGATGCATGCCATGAAGTATCCTTCGGAAACTAATTGTTTGGCAGTAACAAATGTTTCCATTTTGAAATGTATATAGTTAACAAAAGTATTCAGTTTAGTTAAGTCAATGATGATGCGACATCCACCATCTTTCTTAGTTTTTGTAAATATATTCAATACAAATTCCAGAGAGTCATGCTCCGTTCTCTCTATAACTCCTTTAGCATGTAACCTCTCCAGTTCTGCATGTCCTTTGAAATTTTCCCCTTGTGAGAATACAAACTCCCTGTCAGGTACATGTTGAACAGGTGGCATACTTTTTTGGATGAAATCAATTTTGTATCCCTGAATACTTTGTAGTATATATTTGTCAAATGTAATATTCCTCCATGCTTCCCAAAACAAGTGTAACCTTCCCCCTGTTAGTACAGGACCTACACCTTTTATGTTCTGGAAGGAACCAGACCCACCTACCTCCATGGTGGTAAGTTCATTTCTTCGGCCTCTGTCTCTTCACTGGTTGAGGCGCCGGAGTGTGGGGTTGGCGCATCTTCCATGAGGGCCACTCTGGGCCTTGGCCTAAAAAAGACCTTCGTGGTTGATGTGCGACCCTCATGCTTTCACCAGCACCCTGGTGTTGATGCCTGCTGGTGGATGCATAGGGGTGCTGCCGCCTGGGGTGTGTGGTTTTGCTCATTCCTGCAGCTGCCCTCATAAGCCCAACCGCTTTAGACTCTTCGTCCAGTTCTTTTACTTGTTTTGACAAGTCTTTCCCAAACAGCAGTATTTGTGGCTGTGCAGTTGCAGTTTTGCACAACCCTGCGAATTTGGGGTTGAGGGCAGGTTTGATGGCGTTCTTCCGCAGGCAGTTTATTTCATACTGTGTATTACACAGTAGGGCCAGTGTGTCCTGCTGGTTATCCATCATTTCGACCCCATCAACGGAACGAGCATAGGATGTTATGGCTGATGTCAGAAGTTTTAATATCTTCTGAAGCTTCACCTCCTGGGCACTTATGCCCAGCCCAATGTACCCCCAGATTTGGCTGTTGACGGCGGGTACATTTAGCGAGATGCAGTTCTCCGGAGGTATATATTTGCCCATTGTTTCATTGACTACCTGTTCCTGTTGAGGGTGGAAGGACAGGTAGTCTATACTGGCCGCCAGTTTGGCCTGTAATGGTTGTCCCGCTCGCGGTGGTACCCCAAACTTGTTGACCACTCCCAGCAGCTCTTCCTGGTCCTGCACCCCCAGCACACTGCTGGTATCTTCAGCCACGAACCCCTCTTCCAGGCCAGCCCAGCCCTGGCCCCCAACGCTCCCCTCTGTCGAGGGAGATCCGATGGACAGCGCCGCATACGGTGCTGTTGTGGGTGTGCGAGCACTCCCATGGCGAGCTTGCTCCATCTCCTGGAGCAAGTCTCGCTGGAGCATCTGCTCCATCAACCGCTCCATGCGGGATAGACGGTCACCTTTGCTGCTCTCGGGCAGCGCGTCCTCCTGACCGGACTCGTCCGAGTCTATCGGCCGGACTGACTTTTGCTTCGCCTTGCCTCCAACCCGCTGCGTTGGTTCCAGCTGAGCAGCTTGCGGCGTTGGGCTTGGCTGAGCAGTGTTAGAGTCGGTGACTGTGGACCGCAGGAAATGCGGTCCCGGTGCCGTCGGTCGCCCCCCCCTGCCGGAACCTTCCTGGTCCACCACAGGTGTACGGGACGCGACTTTCTTTATTTTTCTTCCCTTGTCCATGTCTGCTAAAATACAAACTCAGCAAGGGTTCAAAATAACGACCTCAGAATAAGATTACCTTACCTGCAGGTCCCGTTTTAAACCTTGCCGCGGGAGAGCTCTTCCCCCGCCCGTCGCGTTGCACTGACACAGAGCAGCCAATTAAAGCAGTTTATGTATTCTGCTACCCTGTGGGGTTCACCACAATCTTTCCATGACCAGGGTTAATGTTTGGTAACAATTAACTATTGTTCCCAATTTGAGGTCAACACTTCCACCGTGTGGTGATCCACTGCACTGCAAACCCATCCATTTTGTGGTCAACACTCCCACCGTGTGGTGATCCACTGCACTGCAGACCCGTCCAGTTTGTGGTCAACAATCCCACCGTGTGGTGATCCACTGCACTGCAAACCCATCCATTTTGTGGTCAACACTCCCACCGTGTGGTGATCCACTGCACTGCAGACCCGTCCAGTTTTTTTAAAACATTATTTAAAACATTAAAATGTTATGTAAATGTTATTTTACCGCAACTTCAAGTGTACCTGGATTTGATCTTTATAGATGTCATAGGAAGGTAAGGCACCTATTTCTAAACCTCTTCAGTTTAATGGGATAAATGTGTTAAATTAATGATGGCGTTTCCAAATTAATGGACCAGATTTCCCCATTTGGTCCATTAATTCACCAGTTTGGTTCTTGAGTTAGTTACTTGGTTCACGAATTCTCCATTTGATTCATGAATAACCAACTTGGTTCACTAGTTCTCCACTTAGTTCATGAATGCCGCTACTTGGTTCATTAGATGTCCACTTGGTTCATGAATTCTCCCTGTTGGTTCACGAGTTCACCATTTGATTCATGAGTTCTCTCGCTTGGTTCACTAGTTCTCCACTTGGTTCATGAATTCTATCAGTTGGTTCACGAGTTGGGCATTTGCTTCATGATTTCTCCATTCGCCATTTGGTTCATGAATGCTTTCTCTGGTTTACGAGTTCTCCATTTTGACTTGGCGGTACGGGGGGATAGGTGGGGTGTCCGGAGATTGATGTGGCCGACTTTTTAAGTGACAATGGCGGCCCCGGAGATTTATGTGGCCGAGTTTATTAGTGCCAACGGCGGCCCCGGAGATAAGACCGGGCGGTTGCGAGTTCTCGAGCGGCTCGAGGAAGCGCCGGATCGGCGGCGGCGGGCGGACCGGAGGGCGGGCGGCTGGCAGTCCCCCCGGCGGCAAAAACGAATATGGCGGAAGTCCCGATGAGGCCGAGATTGGCTGCCTCGAACGTTCAACGTGTCGCATTTTCGGCAGGACATCCAGTAAGTCAACCCGCTGTAATGGCTGATTCGACAATTGCACCAAGTCCGAAAACCGGTCGGCGGAACCCCGGATGAGGTCGAGATTGACTCCCTCACACCGGCGGAGTGGCCCCGTTTTCGGAAAGACTTCCGGACACCTGCCCGCCACTACTTTTTGCCCGCCGCCGGTTAACGACTTGCCATCGGAAGTAGGTGAGGTCTGATTTGTGGCCCACCGCCGGTCCGTCTTGCGACTTTTCCGGCAGGACTACCGGTCCGACTACCGCCGACCAGCAAATCGCATTTCTGGTACGGGCAGTCCCGGACATGGTTAACGAGTTCCCCTCGGAGGTCTCCATGAGGATGTGATTTGTGGCCTTGCGCGGGGCCTTCGTGCGACAAATCCGGACTGACTACCGGGCCAACTCCCGCCTACATGAAAATAGCTTATTCTGTACGGGGGGATAGGTGGGGTGCCCGGAGATTTTCGGGAACACGATTTTCAGACACTTACAAGATTGTGTGGTGTGTATAGTGCAAAGTATTAGAAAAGACATGGAATGAACAGAGAGTGGTAAAACAGCGGGACTCTGGGTGAGATACCCTAGCGCCGCGGCTCGCTGGTTGGCCTGGGATAACCGGCCGCCGTCCACGCGGCGGCGGTCGGCGTGAAGTGCCGATTGCTACTGGCCTGGAGTGCGGACAGATGTGCGCCGCCTCTCACCCGTTTAGCACACCGTATGTTCGTGGGGAACCTGGTGCTAAAATATTCGTAGACGACCTGATTCTGGCTCAGGGTTTCGTAAGTAGCAGAGCAGCTACCTCGCTGCGATCTATTGAAAGTCATCCCTCGAGCCAAACTTTTGTCGGCGGACCGGCCTCCCTGTCAGGGGGGGAGTCTGGGCGGGCAAGACGCTAGCTCGCTCTAAAGCTGTCCTCCGTCGGTCGCGGAGGGCGCGGTCGCGCACGCGGTCATCTCCTAACCGCTTTCTTCCACTCTTCCCCACGTTCGGTTCCCTCTTTCCCGGCCTTGCGCCGTGCGGGGGGCAGCAATGCCTTACCTGCACGCGTGCACCGCTGTGTCAGAAGGGCCGGACTCGGGTCGAGTGGGGGACTGCCGTCTCGGAGAGCCGCGTGTCCGGCCCCGCCTCACCCGTGCCGGCGTCGTGCAGCCCATGGAGTGCAGCCATGGCGCCTCGCCCGTGGCCCTCGTCGGTCGGCAGCCCGGCCAGCTGTCCGACCTTCGGGACCTTCGCTTGCCTCCGCCGACCCCCCCACCCCCCACCCCCCCACCCCCACCCCCCTCCCTTCCTTCCTTCTCATGGCCGATCGTCGGTTCATGAGTTGCATGGGTGCTGGACTTTGCGTGCAGCAGAACACAAAGGGGAGCCGGAGAGGGGCCAGCTGAGGATTTTTGGCCCGGGCGGGGGACTTTGCGCGCGGCGCGCAAAGTCCCCCGCCCGGGCCAAAAATCCTCAGCTGGCCCCTCTCCGGCTCCCCTTTGTGTGCAGTCCCGCACCCGGGCCCACCTCATACGCCACGGCCTAGTCGGTTAACGAATTGTCCCGGACGGACTTAGTGATTTTTTTGGTTGACTCGCGTCCTGTCGATTTGGTTCATGATTATATGCCGGGGAGGGAGCATATTTTCAAAGTACTGCCGTTTGAGCGACGATGTACTTGTTCCGTGTGCGGTATAAATTCCGTGCTGGTTCAGTTTGCGGGATAAATTGTTCATGTCATCGGTGTTGTGTGGGAAATCGTTAGTGCGTCGGTGTACTGGTTCATGATGCCTGTCGATTTGCTTCGTGGTTATGCACTCGTAAGGGACTATATCTAAAAGTACTGCCGTTTGAGGTGCACCTTTTGCGGGGGGAATTGTTAATGTGAATCGGTGTACTGGTTAATGATCACTGTCGATTTGCTTCGTGGTTATGCACTCGTAAGGGACTATATCTAAAAGTACTGCCGTTTGAGGTGCACCTTTTGCGGGGGGAATTGTTAATGTGAATCGGTGTACTGGTTAATGATCACTGTCGATTTGCTTCGTGGTTATGCACTCGTAAGGGACTATATCTAAAAGTACTGCCGTTTGAGGTGCACCTTTTGCGGGGGGAATTGTTAATGTGAATCGGTGTACTGGTTAATGATCACTGTCGATTTGCTTCGTGGTTATGCACTCGTAAGGGACCATATCTAAAAGTACTGCCGTTTGAGGTGCACCTTTTGCGGGGGGAATTGTTAATGTGAATCGGTGTATTGGTTAATGATCACTGTCGATTTGCTTCGTGGTTATGCACTCGTAAGGGACCATATCTAAAAGTACTGCCGTTTGAGGTGCACCTTTTGCGGGGGGAATTGTTAACGTGAATCGGTGTACTGGTTAATGATCACTATCGATTTGCTTCGTGGTTATACATAGACAATACATAAAAAATAGGTGCAGGAGTAAGCCATTTGGCCCTTCGAGCCTGCACCGCCATTCAATATGATCATGGCTGATCATCCAACTCAGTATCCCGTACCTGCCTTCTCTCCATACCCCCTGATCCCTTTAGCCACAAGGGCCACATCTAACTCCCTCTTAAATATAGCCAATGAACTGTCCTCAACTACACTCTGTGGCAGAGAGTTCCAGAGATTCACTACTCTGTGTGAAAAGCTTTTTTCTCATCTCAGTCTTAAAAGATTTCTCCCTTATCCTTAAGCGGTGACCCCTTGTCCTGGACTTCCGTAACATCGGGAACAATCTTCCTGCATCTAGCCTGTCCAACCGCATAAGAATTGTCTATGTTTCTATAAGATCCCCTCTCAATCTCCTAAATTCTAGCGAGTATAAGCCAAGTCTATCCAGTCTTTCTTCATATGAAAGTCCTGACATCCCAGGAATCAGTCTGGTGAACCTTCTCTGCACTCCCTCTATGGCTGTAATGTCCTTCCTCAGATTTGGAGACCAAAACTGTACGCAATACTTCAGGTGTGGTCTCACCAAGACTCTGTACAACTGCACTAGAACTTCCCTGCTCCTATACTCACTCGTTATGCACTCGTAAGGGACCATTTTTAAAAGTACTGCCGTTTGAGGTCCACAGTTTGCGGGACAAATTGTTAATGTGAATCGGTGTACTGGTTCAGGATGCCTGTCGTTTTGCTTCGTGGTTATACACTCGTAAGGGACCATATTTAAAAGTACTGCCGTTTGAGGTGCACAATTAGCGGGGCAAATTGTTAATGTGAATCGGTGTACTGGTTCATGATGCCTGTCGTTTTGCTTCGTGGTTATACACTCGTAAGGGACCATATTTAAAAGTACTGCCGTTTGAGGTGCACAATTTGCGGGGCAAATTGTTAATGTGAATCGGTGTACTGGTTCATGATGCCTGTCGTTTTGCTTCGTGGTTATACACTCGTAAGGGACCATATTTAAAAGTACTGCCGTTTGAGGTGCACAATTAGCGGGGGGAATTGTTAATGTGAATCGGTGTACTGGTTAATGATCACTGTCGATTTGCTTCGTGGTTATACACTCGTAAGGGAGTATATTTAAAAGTACTGCCGTTTGAAGTGCACAATTTGCGGGGCAAATTGTTAATGTGTATCGGTGTACTGGTTCATGATGCCTGTCGATTTGCTTCGTGGTTATACACTCGTAAGGGACCATATTTAAAAGTACTGCCGTTTGAGGTGCTCAATTTGCGAGGCAAATTGTTAATGTGAATCGGTGTACTGGTTCATGATGCCTGTCGTTTTGCTTCGTGGTTATACACTCGTAAGGGACCATATTTAAAAGTACTGCCGTTTGAGGTGCACAATTAGCGGGGCAAATTGTTAATGTGAATCGGTGTACTGGTTCATGATGCCTGTCGTTTTGCTTCGTGGTTATACACTCGTAAGGGAGTATATTTAAAAGTACTGCCGTTTGAAGTGCACAATTTGCGGGGCAAATTGTTAATGTGAATCGGTGTACTGGTTCATGATTCCTGTCGTTTTGCTTCGTGGTTATACACTCGTAAGGGAGTATATTTAAAAGTACTGCCGTTTGAAGTGCACATTTTGCGGGGCAAATTGTTAATGTGTATCGGTGTACTGGTTCATGATTCCTGTCGTTTTGCTTCGTGGTTATACACTCGTAAGGGAGTATATTTAAAAGTACTGCCGTTTGAAGTGCACAATTTGCGGGGCAAATTGTTAATGTGAATCGGTGTACTGGTTCATGATTCCTGTCGTTTTGCTTCGTGGTTATACACTCGTAAGGGAGTATATTTAAAAGTACTGCCGTTTGAAGTGCACATTTTGCGGGGCAAATTGTTAATGTGTATCGGTGTACTGGTTCATGATTCCTGTCGTTTTGCTTCGTGGTTATACACTCGTAAGGGAGTATATTTAAAAGTACTGCCGTTTGAAGTGCACAATTTGCGGGGCAAATTGTTAATGTGTATCGGTGTACTGGTTCATGATGCCTGTCGTTTTGCTTCGTGGTTATACACTCGTAAGGGAGTATATTTAAAAGTACTGCCGTTTGAAGTGCACAATTTGCGGGGCAAATTGTTAATGTGAATCGGTGTACTGGTTCATGATTCCTGTCGTTTTGCTTCGTGGTTATACACTCGTAAGGGAGTATATTTAAAAGTACTGCCGTTTGAAGTGCACATTTTGCGGGGCAAATTGTTAATGTGTATCGGTGTACTGGTTCATGATTCCTGTCGTTTTGCTTCGTGGTTATACACTCGTAAGGGAGTATATTTAAAAGTACTGCCGTTTGAAGTGCACAATTTGCGGGGCAAATTGTTAATGTGAATCGGTGTACTGGTTCATGATTCCTGTCGTTTTGCTTCGTGGTTATACACTCGTAAGGGAGTATATTTAAAAGTACTGCCGTTTGAAGTGCACATTTTGCGGGGCAAATTGTTAATGTGTATCGGTGTACTGGTTCATGATTCCTGTCGTTTTGCTTCGTGGTTATACACTCGTAAGGGAGTATATTTAAAAGTACTGCCGTTTGAAGTGCACAATTTGCGGGGCAAATTGTTAATGTGTATCGGTGTACTGGTTCATGATGCCTGTCGATTTGCTTCGTGGTTATACACTCGTAAGGGACCATATTTAAAAGTACTGCCGTTTGAAGTGCACAATTTGCGGGGCAAATTGTTAATGTGTATCGGTGTACTGGTTCATGATTCCTGTCGTTTTGCTTCGTGGTTATACACTCGTAAGGGAGTATATTTAAAAGTACTGCCGTTTGAAGTGCACAATTTGCGGGGCAAATTGTTAATGTGTATCGGTGTACTGGTTCATGATGCCTGTCGATTTGCTTCGTGGTTATACACTCGTAAGGGGCCATATTTAAAAGTACTGCCGTTTGAGGTGCTCAATTTGCGAGGCAAATTGTTAATGTGAATCGGTGTACTGGTTCATGATGCCTGTCGTTTTGCTTCGTGGTTATACACTCGTAAGGGACCATATT
>JAXLNO010002162.1:0-69419 GCA_038087875.1 Malacoraja senta | reverse complement strand
AAGAATAGCACATCTCAGAATGCAAGAGGGGAAGATAGAGGCAATATGGCAATCCCATAGAGGCAACATTTGTGAAATTGATACAAAAAGTTTTCAATATATTTAGGAGTGAATTCTAAATGAGAAAGTTGCACAAGTTTTAATAAGGTCATGGAAAAATGAAATTAGCTCAATTTCTGAGTGAAATTGGTTGTAATTAATGACAAATGGTCCCAAAATGAAATCTAATCACTCTTTACAGAGTAATTCTTATTTATTGAGTCTTCATTTTGAACATATATTGAAGATTCCCAAACTGAGTACCTCCTTTACCCATTTCCTCAACACATGGATTAAACAAATGACCTGCTCCACATGTCAGTTGAACATCAGGTGATCAGCTTACCACCACATTATTTTTAAATATATATGCAGATCTCTATCTTGCCGTTTAAAAAATTGGCCTGATTTTTCATAGGTCACCAAAAGACCATACAAAATTGTCCCAAACTTTCAAGCTGGAAGAGAGTTTCATTCACAGATTTTCAAAGCTAGTTAAAAACATGAGATTAATGGTTAAAAGTAATAATATTTTGTTGCAGCTTTAAATAGTGACTTATTGCAACCTGTAATTTTTAATGACGTACCTTTTAACATCAGAACTTCAAGACTTAATTAATAGGAATTGAGCTGCCAACTCCATTAGAATCGCATGAACATTCCTTGAATTCTAACTTTTTTTGTTTCAATATTCTCCATTTGTTATCAGCATCATTATTCAAACGAGGAATATGCCAGAGCACAATTGATGATGTCCCTTTTAGTGTGCATATTCATGGGAAACATTTCACAGCTGAAGGATACCACTAAATATTATTCAATGAGACCACAAGCATTGAAATAATGAGCAATAGGTTCTCATTTAGTCATGGAGGAACAAATACTTCCATTGTATTTTTTGTTAACAGCACAATTAAACTGATTTTCTTCTAATTAGTTTAATAAAAGTTATGAAATGTTGATAAAATTAGACAATAAAATACATCTAAACTAAACTTCTCAGTTAAATGTTGTGTTACATCAACAAACTGAAAAAAACATGTCTGCTGCAAGCTCATATCTCCCAATTCTAAGTGATTATCCCATTTATTTTCCTTTTCATTAAATATCTAATCAATGAAAAATAAAGGAATACATTCTATGACAAAGAATAACTTGCATATTCTATATATAAAAGCTTTAAAAAACAGGAAAAAAGTTATGGGTTTGTATACACAAATCTCCTTTATTTACCAAAAGAATCTGGGCATCACCACAAGACATAGCAGCAGAATTAGGCCATTCACCCATTGAGTCTATTCTGCCATTCAATCATGGATAATCTATTTTTACTTCTCAACCCCATTCTCCTGCCTTCTCCCGCAACCTTCAAGTAGGTATGTTACAAAACTTACCTTCAGTCGCGCTGTAATTCTGCCACTGGCCGTGTGCGCGATTTTGGCGCCTTTAAGGGGGGGCGGGGTTAAAATGCGGTTTCTCCTCCCTGGTCCTGGTTAATATTTTGTTGGAGTACAAGCCTTGGCTGACAAACTGTTCCTAGTGGCGATTTGTGAATTTTTTTTTTAAATTAAATCGTCAATGTCAGCGCTAGAGTCATTTTAAAATCAGCTCCTGAAGCGTCAACGCCGATAACGGGGACGGATTTCACACACGGGACAGGTAAACGAAAGTGGTTTCTTTAAATGTATAAAAGTGCTTCTTAAGAAGCCTTTAATTCAAATTTTTTCATGCGACACGGTGATTTTATTCCCCGAATTAACGGCAGTATTTTTCATGCCAATACGGGGTTAAATTCACCGCAAATTAACGTTCCAAAAGATCGCGTTCCAGAAATCCTCACTCGCAAGATGAATTAAATCCCCATTAATTTACAGGTATTAAACATTCAATTCCTTCCATTTGGCCTGTAAATTCATGAAAATTAGATTTAAAAATTATGTTATATTGTGAATTATTGTGTGAATGTTATTTGGACACTTAGGCTATTTAAAAATGTTAATCTATTCTTAAGAAATTGATAGATGTTTAGATCTAGTAATTTAATTTTGTAATTAGCTACAATTAGGTAACTAACTAATTATATGCTTTACTTTCATGTCTTCGAAGTAAGATTGTTTCATATTTGTTTCAGAATGCTTCAATCTATAATAACTGAAAATTTATTTCAGTTATCATAATTTTTAAGAAAGTTATGGGCTTTTAACTGTCCTCGATCACAGCTTTTGTGTTAAGTCAATGGAAAAGCAATAGGGAACTAGATGCTAATTTCTGAGTATGATAATGGCCATAACTTTAATACTGAAGATATGAAAGTGAATTAAGTGTCAAATTAAACTTCTTTTTATGCTTTATCTGATGGGATAAATTGCAGACTTTATTTTTAAAATCTCAAAATTTTGTAACATTGCTACTTCAAGGCCCTTACTAATCAAGAACCTATCAATCTCTGCTTTAAAAAATATCCAATTACCTGGCCTCCCCTATCGTCCAAGGCACAGTATTCCACAGATTCACCATCCTCTGGCTACAGAAATTCCCTCTCATTTCCATTCTAAAAGATGCTTCTTTTTATTCTGAGGCTGTGCCCTCTGCTGCTAGACTCTCCCACTACTGGAAACATTCTCTTAACATCCACTCTATCTAGGCCTTTCATTATTTGTTTAGGTTTCAATGAGAACTGCAAGAGGAAAGTAATTCATTATGCTCATGACTCGTGGGTACTATATAGTGTAAAAGGTTTGGGGAAATAATAAAGTAAGTAATTCATCTCAGCTTCTGAAATTTTCTTGTCGCATTCAAAAAGGATAACTTTCTGTGATGTAATGAACAATTTATTGAAATAAATAACACGTGTTGTTTGTAGAAACAAGGAACTGCATATGCTGGTTTACAGAAGAATATACAGTAACTCAGCGGGTCAGCTGGCATCCTTAGAGAACAAGGATGTGATGTTTTGGGCCGGGACCCTTCTTCAAATTGATTGTGGTTGGGGGAGGGGGGAGAAGAGAGCTGAAAGAGAGGAAGGACAGATCAAAACCTGGCATGTTACAGGTGGACACACGTGAAGGGGGGCTTGATGGGCATATGGTTGGTTCTTTCTGGTATTTTGTTCTTTGGTTAAAATAAAACGGAATATTTTAATGTTACCAATAGTTGGCATAATTTTATTGTCCTCCAACATTTTCAGTTATCCAAATATTAGCCATTTTGGAGTGGGAAAATCCATTTTATGAATCAATATTAAAGAAAGAACTGCAGATGCTGGAAAAATCGAAGGAATGGGTGACGTTTCAGGTCGAGACCCTTCTTCAGACTGATGAAGTGTCTCGACCCGAAACGTCACCCATTCCTTCGCTCCATAGATGCTGCCTCACCCGCTGAGTTTCTCCAGCTTTTTGTCTACCTTACGAATCAATGTATCATTCCAAACTAAATTCAGGGTGTCTGCGCCCATGACACAGAAAGATGCAGATGAAACCTCATATTTCCCCACTTTATGGTGTTATGCTAATTGTTTTCGCTCTTTTAACTTAGTGGAATTTTCTACAACGCATTCACGTCCCAAACAATACTACACCTCATTCCTAGTGGACTCTATTAAAGTAATGTTGTTCAAAGTTACCTCAGTTAAATAATATTTGATAGTCATATGTACAGTGCATTTCATAATCTGTTGATCAATTGTTGTCAGACTTGTTTTTTTAGTGCTCATAATTACCTCCTAAAACTCACCTACCACCCCTCCAACCAACCATGGAATGAAACCCTGATGCAAGCAGGGGACTGACTGTATGATAAAGGGGACATAAATTTGAGCATTCAATAACTCCATGGCTTTCATTTTTCAAGGGTCAAATCACATCCATTTGCAGAAATGTTTTCCAAAATACTCACAGTGCCCTCCATAATGTTTGGGACAAAGACCCATCATTTATTTATTTGCCTCTATACTCCATGTTGAGATTTGTAATAGAAAAAAAATTACATGTGGTTAAAGTGCACATTGTCAGATTTTAATAAAGGGCATTTTTATACATTTTGCTTTCACCATGTAGAAATTACAGCAGTGTTTATACATAGTCCTTCCATTTCAGGGCACCATAATGTTTGGGACACAGCAATGTTATGTAAATGAAAATAGTCACGTTTAGTATTTTGTTGCATATACTTTTCATGCAACGACTGTTTGAAGTCTGCGATTCATGGACATCACCAGTTGCTGGGTGTCTTCTCTGGTGATGCTCTGCCAGACCTGTATTGCAGCCATCTTTAGCATATACTTGTTTTGGGGGCTAGTCCCCTTCAGTATTCTCTTAAGCAAATAAAAGGCATGATCAATTGGGTTCAGATCGGATGATTGACTTGGCCACTCAAGAATTGACCATTTTTTAGCTTTGAAAAACTCCTTTGTTGCTTTAGCAGAATGTTTGGGATCATTGCCTTGCTGTAGAATGAACCGCCGGCCAATGGGTTTTGAGGCATTTGTTTGAACTTGAGCAGATAGGATGTGTCTATACAGTTCAGAATTCATTATGCTACTACCATCAGCAGTTGTATCATCAATGAAGATAAACGAGCCAGTACCTTCAGCAACCATATATGCCCAGGCCACAACACACCCACCACTGTGTTTCACAGATGAGGTGGTATGCTTTGGATCATGGCCAGTTCATTCTCTACTCCATACTTTGCTCTTGGCATCACTCTGATATAAGTTAATCTTCATCTCATCTGTCCACAAGACCTTTTTTCCAGAGCTGTGGTTGCTCTTAAGTACTTCTTGGCAAGCTGTATCCCGGCCATCCTATTTTTGCAGCTAACCAGTGGTTTGTATCTTGCAGTGTACCCTCGGTATTTCTGTTCATGAAGTCTTCTGCGGACAGTAGTCATTGAAAAATCCACACCTGACTCCTGAAGAGTGTTTCTGATCTGTCGGACAGGTGTTTGGGTTTTTTCTTTATTATAGAGAGAATTCTTCTGTCATCGGCAGTGGGGGTGTTCCTTGGCCTGCCAGTCCCTTTGCGATTAGTAAGCTCACCAGTGCTCTCTTTCTTCTTAATGATGTTCCAAACTGTTGATTTTGGTAAGCCTAGGTTTGGCTAGTGTCTCTGACAGTTTTATTCTTGTTTCTCACTCTCATAATAGCTTCTTTGACTTTCATTGGCACAACTTTGGTCCTCATGTTGTGAAACAGTAATAAAAGTTTTCAAGAGTGATGGAAAGACTGAATGAAAGACTAGGTGCTGAGAGCTCTCTTATACCTGCATTAAGAAGGCAATTAAACACACCTGAGCAATTACAAACACCTGTGAAGCCATGTGTCCCAAACATTATGGTGCCCGGAAATGGGGGACTATGTATAAACACAGCTGTAATTTCTACATGGTGAAACCAAAATGTATAAAAGGCCCTTTAATAAAATCTATCAATGTGCATTTTAACCAGGTGATTTTTGCTATTACAAATCTCAAATTGTGCAGTACAGAGGCAAATAAACAAATTATGGGTCTTTGTCCCAAACATTATGGAGGGCATTGTATATTGTTGCGCTGCAGTTACCATAAATAAATACTTTATATGTGCAAATGTATTCATTAAATAAAACTGGTGATGAAAGTGCTGACATGCACATATCGTTGAAAATGGAAATACAAAATCTGCCTGCGAGGTTGCAATCTTATTTTTATTTCTTGTTACATTTAAGACTACAGCCATATTACAATTTAATAAGTTTAAAAATAAAAAATTCAACTCAGTTACTTGGCAATTTAGTTCACAGAAAAAAGTGGACCATTTATAAAAACAAAAGTCAAAGGTTTTACACTAAAATTAAGAGCCCGGCTAACTAAAGGGCCTGTCCCACTTTCCCGAGTTATTCACGAATTCTCCTGAGTTATTCACGAATTCTCCCGAGTTTTCAAACTCGCAGAATGTTCGTAACGAGTCCTTAGGAGGCCGTAGGAGTCCGTGGATATATCGTAGCGGCTCGTTATGCCAGCCGTAGGTACTCGGGACTATTTTTTTTACTCGTGGACATTTTTCATCATGCTGAAAAAACGTCCCGACTTACCTGATACCCCGAGTACCTACGGCTGGCATAACAACCCGCTACGATATATCCACGGACTCCTACGGCCTCCTACGGACTCGTTACGAACATTCTGCGAGTTTGAAAACTCGGGAGAATTCATGATTAACTCGGGAAAGTGGGACAGGCCCTTAAGGCACTGTTGGTCAAAGATACATTTGTGGGCATAATCAGATTTAACAGTGTTAAAGAAGGAACTGCAGATGCTGGAAAATCGAAGGTACACAAAAATGCTGGAGAAACTCAGCGGGTGCAGCAGCATCTATGAAGCGAAGGAAATAGGCAACGTTTCGGGCCGAAACCCTTCTTCAGACTGAAGAAGGGTTTCGGCCCGAAACGTTGCCTATTTCCTTCGCTCCATAGATGCTGCTGCACCCGCTGAGTTTCTCCAGCATTTTTGTGTACCTTCAGATTTAACAGTGATGTGTGGTGAAAAAGGCTGGTGATTGTATCAAGATATATAAATAAATTGACACTAAAAGATGATGTTGGCAATAATTGTTGCCTTAGAGAAGACAACTCATCCAAGTAATGCAAAACACATATTTTAATGTAGCCAATTTGAACATATAAAATACTGGGAACTAAGGATGCCTTGCGTCAAGGTTGATGGGGAAAGTGGAAACTGCAGTCAGGCTTATCTGATTTCACAATCTTACTTGCAGGCTACAGTACCTAATGTTTTAAAAAAATATTTGTTTGCAATCAATCATTACATAAATATTCTGAAGATTTCCCAAATTGATATCTGAAAAACTGCAAATGTACTCCAAGATTTGGACACAGAATTACTGCGATAGTTTGTGTTTTCACTACGATTGTATGGGTTTTCCTTGACCATTCTTATTTCTTCCCACATCCAAAAGATATGTGGGTGGCAGAAGAATGGGGGTGGTAGGGAGAGAAAAATGATGGAACAATGGTTTCCAGGTAAATCAAGTGGGGGAATGTGAATGAATTGAATGCTCAGAGAGCCATTATTATCTCTGAAGACTGAAGGGCCCCGCACTATGCCATAAAGAATGCAAAAAACGGATTCAGAACCAAGGTAATGAGAATGGGTTCATACTTGATGCCAATTACAGAAATATTTTACCTTCTATAAACCTATTTGATGAACTACAAAGTACTCTCAAGATATATTCATGCATTGAGCTGCAATTTATATTGCAGGTTGCTTATTAGCATAAAAACATACACGTTAGGCTGAGAATGGTGAAAGTATGGGATAGGCAATGGGACTAGACCAATAAGCAAACCCGTTTAGCATGGACATGGTGGGCTGAAGGGCCTGATTTGAACTGGGCAGCTCAGTAATTCTAAGTGCTTTTATCTTTTATCTATGTCACAATGGGACTAAATGTGGATAATAGAGAAAGAAAATGGTAGACATTCCCACAATATATGGAACAATACATTTCTGAGCTAGACACAAAGTGCTGTGGGGTAACTTAGCGGTCAGGCAGTATCTCTAGAGAACATGGATTTTAATGACATTTCGGGTCAGGACCCTTCTTCAGACCCTCCATCACCCATCCATGTTGTCCAGAGATGCTGCCCGACCCACTGAGTTACTCCAGCACTTTGTGTATTCTTTTGTAAACAATTCCTTGTTTCTACATTTCTGAGCCAGTATGATTTGTCAGTAAACTAACAATCAGTATTTTTCTCCTCTCTCTGCTGCCCTTATCTCTATTTATAATAGAGACCAAGAGAATGTTTAGGATTCCTATCTATCAGCTGCCTTGCAAGCTGATGCAAGGAATTGTTGGAGTTGCAGTTCCTCATGATGGTTTCCATCACACTCCCCGTCTGCTAGCTACATCCTTCAAGATTCATTCAACGTGGCCAGCAATGGTGCGAGTGAAATACTCTTGATGATGACTTTGAAATTTCCCAGACTACATTTTGTGTCCTTGCAACTAACTTAATTTCTGGTTCAACATGGAACCATCAACTCCCAAATACACTAGAGGTAATTTACACTAACAAACTACCAACCACGAGGAATCCACATGGCACAGTGAAAATGTGCAAACTTCACAACTACAGCACAGGAGGTCAGAGTATTGACTCATCAACTGAAGGACTACAATAAGTATTGCCCAATGGTTGTAAGTGTCCTGATGCATAGAGATTTCAAGTTAAGACTGAAGATTCACTGAGCAATTCCCTTCAACATACATAACATTGTGCAGGAAACAGGCCAAAAACATCAGTTTGTGACATTGGCTGTGTAGTATGATTTTATGGAAATATGCTTGGTGCTTTTCTAGTCAGTAAAATAGTTCTCACAAATTACCCAGTGGTCCATTCAGTTTCAGTCTCATTCTTTTTTTAATACAGTGATTCGTATGTAACTGAGTGATTTGCAAGCCTGTACATAAGATTACTAGTCCAATAATGTAATCACTGTCACTGCTTCCTTCCTCACTGGGTTTCCCTAAAATAATTATATTGAGATAATTTTAAATCAATCTCAGTTGGATTAGCATCGGTAAATGCAAGTGAATAAAATTAATTATTTTTTAATGTGCTTCAATAGTCATTAAATAATATTTCAAATTAACTCTTATGAATTAATTCCATTTTCAGAAAATGGATATTTCATATTCCTTTAGTAAATGAAATTTGATAAAATTTTACAATTATTCTGAACTGAGTAAATTCATTAAATTAAAACAAATAAAGTGAATGGGATGAATTGTTGTTTAAATACTTTCCAAAACCAAATTAAATGCAACAAAATTGTTACATTATCTCTTCTGTTCTACATCAAATCATAAAACAACATGATAAGCCAGATCTTCCTGGCTGTGGCCAGCAGTTCTATAGAGAAGTATCAGCATTCAACCATTCCTACTTACTTAGGAATGTACCCAGCCACTTTAAGTGTGGGGTAAGTTGAATTTTTGGCAGTATCAGACAAAAGCTGATCAGAGTAAGTTGCTTGTGTGCAAATGGATGCCTGGTAAGTCAGAGGCTTTTAAACGTGAAATAGTGGGAGTTAAAGGTCGGAATGTTCCGGTTCCAGTGAAGTGCAAGGCCAAGCAGGAGTCAGGAACCCTGGATGACAAATTATATTGAGACTGGTCAGAAAAAAAAACAAGGCTTGGATCAGCCACAAGAATCTGAGATCAAGTGAATCCTTGGAGAAGTACAGAGGATTGCAGTTGTAGTCGTAAGAAGGAAATCCGGAGGTCAAAAGGGGGAAATATTATAAGGTCATGAATAGGAGTAGAATTAGGTCATCAAGTCTTCTCCGCCATTTAATCATGGCTAATCTCTCCCTCCTAACCTCATTCTCCTGCCTTCTCCCCATAACCTCTGACACCTGTACTAATCAAGAATCTATCTATCTCTGCCTTAAAAATATCCAGACTTGGCCTCCACCGCATTCTGTGGCAAATAATTCCACAGATTCACCAGCCTCTGACTAAAGAAATGTCTCCTCATCTCCTTTCTAAAAGAACGTCCTTTAAATCTGAGGCTATGACCTCTAGTCCTAGACTCTCCCACTGGTGGAAACATCCTCTCCACATCCACTCTATCCAAGCCTTTCACTATTCTATATGTTTCAATGAGGTCCCCCACATTCTTCTAAACTCCAGCGAATACAGGCCCAGTGCTGACAAATGCTCATCATAGATTAACGTACTCATTCCTGGGATCATTCTTAGGTATGAGAGCCAGAAAATAAAAGTAAAATTCAAAGTTTTATGTGCATTAAAGGGAAAACAGTAACTATGGAGAAAATAGGCTTCCTCAAAGACCAATGCGGGCACTTATGTTTGGAGCCACAGATTTCAGTTCAGTTCAGTTTAGTTTATTGTCACTTGAACCAAGGTACAGTGAAAAGCTTTAGTTGCGTGATAACCAGCTAGCAGAAAGATAATATAATCGATCCAAATGGGCAAGGTTCTCAGTGAATATTTCTCCTGTGTTTTGATCCGGGAGAAAGACTGGGTGTCATAAGGCATGTATGGGGAGATAAATAACCTGGACTTGATCAGTCATATCCTAGAATACTGTGGGAAGCTAAAGAAGAAAGTACAGGAGCTCTGGCTGAGATATATGCATCATCGTTAGCTATGAATGAGGTCCCAGAACACTGAAGGAGGCTAATATTGTATCTTTATTTATGCAAAGAAAAACCTGGGAACTATAAACATGTAAGCCTGTCATCTGCGGTAGGGAAGTTATGGGAGGGAATTCTGAGGGATAATATATATGTGTAATCAGAAACACAGAGTTGATTAGGGACATCAGCATTGCTTTTTTTGTGTGGGAAATAGTGTCTCACAAATTTGATTATGTTTTCTGAAGAAGTAACCAAGAAGGTTGTTAAGGGCAGGGGGGTAAATGTAGTCTATACAGACATCAGCAAGGCTTTTGATATGTTCCATATGGTAGGTTACTCGAGGCGGTTAGATCGCATGACGTCCAGGGAGAGCTAACTAATTGAATATATAATTAGCTGATGGTAGGAAGCCAAGAGTGATGGTGAAAGGTTGTTTATTTTTGGATTGGAAGTGCATGATTGGTGGTGTGCCACAGGGATCAGTGTTGGGCTATTTTGTTGTTTGTCATAACGTTTGGATGATAGTACAAAGTTCATAAGATTGCAGATGACACTAAAAGCAGTTGGCATTGAGACAGTGACGATTATCAAGAAATACAGCAACATTTTGATCAGCTGGGGAAGTAGACCAAGGAATGTTGGTAGAATTTAATTTGGGTAAGTTACATTTTGGGAAGTCAAACCAGAGTAGGATTTTCAGAGTGAACGGTAGGGCCCTGGGGAGTACTGTAGAATGAAGTACCAAAAAGTACAATTGTATTGTTCCCTGAAAGTGGCACAGTTGCAGTTGTACCAGACGCTGATGAGACCGCACTTGGGAGTGTTGTGTTTGGGTTTAATCACCCTGCTATAGGAAAGATATCAATAAGCTGGAAAGAATGCAGAAAAGATTTACGAGTATCTGCCGTGACTCAAGGGCCAGGGCTGTAGGAAGAGGCTGGGCAGGCTAGGACTTTATTCTTTGGAACGCAGGAGACTGAAGGGTGATATTATAGAGGTGTTTAAAATCAAGAAGGCAGATGGTGAAAGCACAGAGAGGTTATTTTAACCCAGGTTTGGAGAATCTGGAACTAGAGAACAAAGGTTTAAGGAGAGAGAGGAAAGATTTAATATGAGTGTGAAGGGTAGGTAACATGGGATGTTGTCCCTATATGGGACAAGTAGCCAGATGAAATAGTTTAGGCATATACAACAACATTTGGGGGACATTTGGACAGGTACATAAATTAGCAATGTTACAAAATTTTGAGATTTAAAACATCAAGTCTGCAATTTATCCCATCAGATAAAGCATAAAAAGAAGTTTAATTTGACACCTAATTCACTTTCATATCTTCAGTATTAAAAAAGTTATGGCCATTTTCATACTCGGAAATTAGCATCTTCTTCCCTATTGCTTTTCCATTGACAACACAAAAGCTGTGATCGAGGACAGTCAAAAGCCCATAACTTTCTTAAAAATCAAGAGAACTGAATGAATTTTTCAGTTATTACAGATTGAAGCATTCTGAAACAAATATAAAACATCTTACTTGGATGACCTGAAATTAAAGCATATAATTAGTTAATTACCTAATTATAGTTAATTACAAAATTGACCGTTGTGACGGAAATAGTAATAAACACCCAGACTGCCTTGAAAATTCAAAAATGTGATATTCTCAAGATCAGAACTTTAATATTATTGTATTATATGCTGTAAATCCGTAACAGATAGGTAAATAAATTACAATTTCTAGCAATAGACCAAGTCTTTATGGAGAAGATCAGTTGCTAGCTGGTACATAATCAGTAGCATCATCATACTCCTCAGATTGTAACCAATAAGCAACTCTGTACACCTTGTTTTTCCTCAACTTTTCAATTTTGGCATTGTAAACTACAAGTTTTTGCTCTTCAAACCACATATGACATGCCTTTCTGCCCACTACTTTCCTATTAAGAATGTCCTGTAGATTCCATTTCTTAAGAAAAGGATATATTTTTTAAATAGCCTAAGTATCCAAATAACAAACCCATTCACACAAGAATTCACTATATAACATGATTTTTAAATCTCACTGTCATGAATTTATATGCCAGATGGAAGGAATTTAATGTTTAATTCCCATAAATTAATATAGAAACATCCACTCAATATAATTAAAATTATTATTTTTTTGCACAATACATGGGACTAAAACTGATATTTAGTATAAAAATATTGACTATGGGTAGACAATAACACAAAATATAGACGATTTAGATGCATGACATGACATGATTGTCCAAATAAAAGAGCATTTAAATCATCTTGCAAGTGGGTTTTTCTGGAACGCGATCGATTGGAACGTTGCATTTGCGGTGAATTTGAACCCCATATCGGCAGGAAAAACACTGCCGGTTCTTATGGGGCCCAAATCACATTTTCGCATCGTAAAATTTGATTAAAGCCATCCCAAGAAAAATGTTTATATGTAAAATACACGACTTACATTTTATTTTGTCCCGTTCATGCGATCCGTCACGTTGTAGGCGTTGAGGGCGTTAGAAGTCGCTTTTTATGTTAATGTAATTATTAAATTGTCTCGCGATTAAATAAATTTTAAAAATCGGGAACGGAAGTCCGATCGATTGCTCTTCAGCAGCTGGCAGCCCGAGGAAGTCCGACTCCGATAAGCAGGAGAAAACGGCATTTTAATCATGCCCCCCCCTCAAAGGCGCCAAAGTCGCGCACACGGCCAGTGGCAGAACTGCAGCACCGCTGAAGGTACGTTTTGTAACATCGCTACATAAATAGTAAGGGTTTAGAAGGATATGGTCCAATTAGGAGCAGATGGGTCTAGAGATGGGCATCTTGTTCAGAATGCACAAGTTAGGCTGATGGACCTGTTTCTGTGCTCCTTGACTCGAGTCAGCTGGTAATTCGAGTTTCACTGTACCTTAATTGGTACATGTGACAATAAACTGACCTTTGAACCTTTGACTATGATGGGTTTGGCAAGCATTACAACGGATACTTAGGTTGCCTCTCATCTGACTTGAGATCTTCAGCTTATCAAATAGGGAAGATGAATCAAGTAATTTTCTACCTAATGTTTTTAATGATTTGTGTTGACATATTTTTAGTTTTACCAAAACATTTTTTATAACTTTGTTTTTAATACATCTTTTTTAATAGTCAAATGTCAAAGTCATTAAATGTCAAAGACAATTAGAACCTTAAACCTGCATGGATTTGACACAAAGCAAAACATTCTCCCCACCTTTCCAGCTTTGCCACATCAGTCTTTCAGGGATATTCCAGGCAGAGCACCTATAAACAACCAACCAAGTTTTATTTCTCATTTGGACCTTCCTACCCAATTCCTGGGTACAGAGCATCAGCAAAACCAACCTTCACATTCAGCACTGGTGAGAGAGGTGGCCACAGATCCAACACCTCAAAACATTCCAATGCCATATCTCTATTTGTTGTAATTATTATGGCAATTAATTGGCAACATCCATGCAATTTAACTGACAATTTCACCCTCCTGTGTAAATTATTGCAGGATAGACAATAGACAATAGGTTCAGGAGTAGGCCATTCAGCCCTTCAATGTGATTCAATGTGATCATGGCTGATGATCCCCAATCAGTACCCCGTTCCTGCCTTCTCCCCATATCCCGACTCCACTATCTTTAAGAGCCCTATCCTGCTTTTTCATTTTTTTGTTGTTGTATTTTTTATTTTATTAGAAGTATTGTACATTACAATAATCTGCAATAACGTAAGTTTATACTTTTCTTGTACCACTTCTTATTTTAAACTTTAATAAGAAAAAAGGATAGAGTTAGTAAAGATAGTAAGTGAGTGATTGAAAGAGTGGTCCAGGAACACCCATATGGACCTAAACCACAAGAAACAAATAGAGAAAAAAAAAAGAAAAAAAAAAGAAAGAAAAAGAGAAAAACCAAAAGGAGGAAAAAGAAAAAAGAAAGCATAAGATAAGGTAGGACAATATGAAAGGGATGTACCTACTTCATATCTTTATTCACCCCTCGCCAGGTCCTAAAACATCCTGCTCTTTCTTGAAAGCATCCAGAGAACCTGCCTCCACCGCCCTCTGAGGCAGAGAATTCCACACACTCACAACTCTCTGTGAGAAAAAGTGTTTCCTTGTCTCCGTTCTAAATGGCTTACCCCTCATTCTTAAACTGTGGCCCCTGGTTCTGGACTCCCCCAACATCAGGAACATGTTTCCTGCCTCCAGCGTGTCCAAACCCTTAACAATCTATATGTTTCAATAAGAATCCCTCTCATCCTTCTAAACTCCAGCTGCTTCATTCTCTCAGCATATGACAGTCCCGCCATCCCGGGAATTAACATTGTAAACCTACGCTGCACTCCCTCAATAGCAAGATGTAGCACAGACACAAATTGCCCTAACTTTGACAAATTATTCTTCCTATATTTCCGTGTAAATTTATTTACACGTTACCAAACCTAGCAGAAACCTCTGGCATTTCCAACAACTTCACTGGCTGTGCACTAATGAGTAGGCAGACTGTTGTGAGAACAAAATATATTTCAAGTTTTACAAAATTTATGATAAACTGAACAAGTTCTAATTTCAATGAGCATTATCTTTAATCAGAAGCATTGAATGTTGCATTTATACAAGTATCACTCATGTGTTTATAAATTCACTAAAAAGTCATGGATGTTGTCGGCCATCTTTTTAAATTCACAGAAAGCGGACATTACTGTCAAGCCGAGCATATATTACCCAGTCCTAACAATAACCCACTGCAACCCTTTCACTAACAATATACTGTCTTGATGGGCATGAAGTTCCAGGGTATATATGGAGCCAACGAGAACAAAGCAACAACAATTTATATTTCATGGTAGCATGGTGCGCATAAGTTGAAGGGAAACTTGCAAATGGTAGTACTCCTAAATGCCTCTAATCTTTGGTCACAAAAGTCTCAGATTTCAGGTGACACGATCAGAAGTCAAAGAGCATCAAAGGGAAAGCATGCATGTGGTTAAAGACATAATAACAAAGGAAAACAGTTGTGTTGTCAGAGATCCTGGGTGTATTGTACATATCGTTGCCACGGTGTACCCGTGGTGGGGGAACATGTGTTCAGGCTGGGGGTTGGAGTGCCACTCAAACAGGCTGCTTCATCAAATATTGTGTAATAGGTTACAGCAGGTACTGCACCATTTTTTTGCATTTTTGACTTACTTGCCGATGGTAGAAATTATTGACATCACTGCTGTAGTTCCTCCATGGAATGGTAGGGCCTCAGGCTCTATATAGGCCCAACCATTTTTAGCTGCTGCAACAATGATCTTACTGCAATCACAAGCTCAGAAGTGGGAAGGCTTGCTTATTGCATAATATTCAATTCCATTCATAATTCTTAGCTATTTAAACAGCCCATACCTGCAGCAAGATTGTACAACATTCATATAAGGGCAATGAATGCCAAGTAACATTCATTCCACATAGGAGTGGAATGAATGCCATCCCAGTAAGAATCTAATCATTTGCTTCTGACATTCAATGGCATTGCTGCTGTCAACAATGGCATTGCTGCGGTCATCATTGCCAATGAACCAAAACCTAAAACTGAGCTCAACGAGCATCAGGGAGTGATCTTTATCTTTCCATATTACCCGTCTATATCTCTCGTTTCCCTTATCCCTAACCAGTCTGAAGAAGGGTCTCAACCCGAAACGTCACCCATTCCTTCTCCCCAGAGATGCTACCTGTCCTGCTGAATTACTCCAGCTTTTTGTGTCTATCTTCAGAGAGTGGATATATTTTTATTTATAATTCACATCCCAATACCCCCAAATCTCATACTCATACTCACTTTATTAGCAAGTATTTCACAACATACGAGGAATTTGATTTGCTATAGTCATACTAATAAAAAGCAACAGAACACATAAAATACATTTTAACATAAACATCCACCACAGTGACTCCTCCACATTCCTCACTGTGATGGAAGGCGAAAAAAAGTTCATACAATCTTCAAGGCACAAGTCAGAAGTGTGGTAAAATACTCCCCACTTGCCCAAATAAGTGCAGCATCAACAACTCTCAAATATCTCAACACCATTCAGGATGAAGCAACCCACTTGATTAGCATTGCTTTAACCAACCATTTATTGCAGCTATTGGCTTTGATATTTGCAGAATGCATTGGAGTTACAGGCTACTCTGACAGTACCTCACAAAACCATGGCCTCCACTGCCAAAATAGAGGAAGGCAGCAGGCGAATAGAAAATCATCACATTCAGGTTCCTTTTCAAGTCGCACCCCATCCTGACTAGAAATACATTGCAGATCGTTCAGCATCACCAAATCTAAATCCTGGAATCCCCATGCATCAGCATTGTGGGAGCGCTTTTGGAAGGCAACTTACTGCCAAGTTCAGTATAGGCAATCAATGATGGCCATGCTCTGCTGACAAAACTAAATAAAGAAAATAACCTAGGCAAATAATGACACTGCATGTTGTAATTAGTAGATACCGTTGCCATGGTGTACACATGGTGGGAGAACATGTGTGTTCAGGCCGGGGGTTGGAGAGCCACTCCAACAGGCTGCTTCGTCAAGGACGGCGTAAAAAGTTATTGAAACAACAGGTATTGTACCAACTACAGTGCATTTTATTGCACTTTTGATTTACACCGATCTGCTCGAGTGGTGGCGCCATCGAGTGTGGCTGCCTAGCCTGCAGCTGTCTGTCCTTTCATTCTTTTTGTTATTTTTAGTCTGTTTTAAAGTTTGTTTCTGGAGATCTTTTAGTCTTTTTTATGTGGGGGGAGGGGGAAACTGTTTTCTTGGTCACTTCCTGGTCGAGGATGCGACTATTCTCCGAACCACATCTTCGTCCCCCTCCTCGCGGCCTACCACCTGGATTGGCGCGGCCTTTCCTGCCGGAGACCAGCCAGAGCCTCAGCTTCAGCAGCGGTGGCGCAGCCTTACCAGGGTCGCTGTGTTGGAGCTCCGGAGTGCTGGGACTGCCGACTTTGGTCTGCGGAGCTTCCAGCCGCTGGCGACGCTGACTTTCCAGCCGCACGAGGCGCTGACTTTAACATCACGGAGCCCTGGGATCTCTCGCCGAGGTCGCCAGCGTTGAATCTCCGCCCAGCTCGGCCTGTGGACTTCGGAAGCCGCGGTCTCCAGTAGGAAGCAGCCGATTCGGAGGCTGAGAGTGTTCGAGGGCCTGAAACATCGGGCCCGTAGCGGCGACTGCGGAGGCCTCAATAGGCCCGACCACGGGTGAACTGAGGAAGAGGACTGAACTTTGGTGCCTTCCCTCACAGTGGGAAACGTTGATTCCGCTGTGGTGGGATGTTTTTTTATGTTTTATGTTAAATTCTAAAGTGTTGTGTTTATCTTATTTGTGTGCTGCATGGTAACTCAAATTTCACTGCACCAATTGATGTATGTGACCAGGGGCGGAAATCCCGGGGGGGGGGGCAGGGGGGACGTGTCCCCCCTCAGTTTTGAGAGGCGGGGGACATCCCCCCCAAGTTTTTGTAATCCGGATTTTAAAACCCGGTGAAATCTCCGCTTTCCGCGAGACAGTGGGGGTGGGACTGCAGATCGAGGGCGCCGATTGGACGAGAGAGACGTCGGTCAGCAGGCAATGGGGGCGGGACATGATTCAGCGCGATCATTGGATGATTCAGCGCGATCATTGGAGGAGGGATGATCTGCGCCTCATCCACAGCCAGGATCGATCCCGGCTCTCCAGCGCTGCCCCGTCCCCAAACGTGTGCCCCTCCCCCCCGGGGGTGGCCAGAGACCTCGGGAGTCAGACGGGAGCGGTGCCCCCAGGCCCACAGCCAGCGCAGAGAAGCATCGCTAAACCCAGCTCAACTCTGCCTGTCCCGCCGGGTTAACCTACAGCCCTGCCTGAACTTGCGGGAAATATGGACCAGGTTTACAGCCAGCACGAAGAAGCAGCGCTGGTGTCCCATCAGTCCAGGCAGGGCTGTAGGTTAACCCGGCGAGACAGGCAGAGTTGAGCTGCATTTAGCGCTGGATTGAGTCAAAAATTGTGTCCCCCCTGTCCCCGGGTCCTCTCCATATTTTGATAGCAATTTCCGTGCCTGTATGCGACAATAAATGTCCTTTGTCCTTTTTGTCCAACTTGGTAGAAAGGCTTTAAAGGCGTGACCGTGCAGTAAGTGTTCTTTTTTGTGGCTGAACCAGTTGAGCTTTAGTGACACACTAAATGGTGACGTTGAAAGCTCAGCAACTGCAATGTCATTGAATGACAAGAGCAGATGGTTCAATTCTCCCTAATTAGAGTTGATCTTTCCCAGTACCTATGTGGAGTAAACGAAATGTGCCAGTTGCCCGATATGTTTATTTGCCATACCTAACTGCCCTGATACATTTTGGCTTAATACAACTGAGAGGCTTTCAAAGAACAGTTGAAAATGAACCAAATTGTTGTGGGACAGGAATTATATACAGGAACATTTTGCATCCAAAAAGACATTACGGAAAAACTGTTTTTAAAGACAATATTTTCATTTTCATTTTCTCCGTACTCAACTTTTTGCACATTTTTCTTTCAATTAATTTCTCAGAACCTCATGATTGGATTTGAACTCCTTTACACTGCATTATTTGTCTCTGCATTCATAATAGGAATCAGTTCCATAGTAAGCTTTGCATTCTGCAATAAAGACCACATGCACTCAAATATCAAAACAGCCAAACTTTCTATTGGCCACAGTAATATATAATCTGACATTCAATGGCATTGCTGTTGTCAACATAAGTATTCTGGAGATCATCACTGACAATGCACCAGAAACCAAACTGAACTTAATTGGCATCAGAGAGTGAGTATCCTATAGTTTGTATCTCACTTCCCAATACCTCAAAATCTTCTGACAATCTACAAGGCAATATAATCTTTACACAGGGTAGGAGAATCAAGAACCAGAGGACATAGGTTTAAAGTGAGAGGAGAACTATTTAATAGGAACCTGAGAGGCAACTTATTCCACACAGAAGGTGGTGGGTATATGGAACAAGCTGCCAGAAGGGGTAGTTGAGGCGGATACTATAATAGCATTTAAAAAACATTGGGACAGGTACATGGATTAGAACGATTTAGAGGGATATGGGCCAAATGTGGGCAGGTGGGACTGCAGATGGGGCATCTTGGTCAACATGAGAAAATTGGGCCAAAGGGCCCGTTTCCATGCTGCACGACTATATTAAATGGTCATCCAGTTTCAGATGCTGGAAACACTACAGTGCAACTTAAAATCAAAAATTCCCAATTAGCATTGAGTATCTACAATACTTCATACTGGAAATATGTTGTTCCAGAATGATGGAATAAAAGCCCTGCCTCACCTGTTGTTAGTTTGATATTGGCTTGTGTGTAATTCAAGGTTAAAGAGTAACAATGAGGGAACAGAAAAATGAATATAAATGCATTGGGATGGCTCTTTGAAATACTGGCCAAGGCACACAGCTGGAACAAACATCAGACTTTGATCTTCGATGGTGGTGTTTGATATCCAAAGTATTTTTTCTGTACTTGCTTCAAGTGAGAACATTGCAATTGAAGCATTGCAAATGATCCAAATTGTCCTACATGATGCCCGGAACAATTTACTCATGCAATATTCGATTCAAATTCAGACTATGCAAGCAACAGCTTACTGCTGCCAAATCTCATCGGCTAGAGTGCAGTCCTGACCTCATCTACCTCAATAAAGACCTTTGAACTTTCTTTAATCGGACTTTATCTTGCACTAAATGTTGTGCCTTTCATCCGTTTACTGTGAACGGCTTGATTGTAATCATGTATAGTCTTTTCTTTGACTGAATAGCACGCAAACAAAAGCTTTTCATTGTACCTTGGTACACATGACAATAATAATAAACTAAACTTAATCAGGCTTATAAATAAATGCAACTTCTGTTCTTGTAATAAAAAGGAACTGCAGACGGTGGTTTACACTAAAAGATAAACACAAAATGCTGAAGTAACTCAACAAGTCAGGCAGCAGCTCAGGAGAAATTGGAAAAGTGATGTTTTGGGTTGGCACCTTTCTTCAGACTACTATTGTAAAATGCGTGTGCATTACTGTTCATCTTTGAAGTTGTAAAATGACTCAAAATGCTTTTACGGGGCATGATGAATCATAATTTGACACCTACTCACATATGATGCTCATGGGTCCGGAGACAAAAGCTCACTCTGTTCTATTAATGACTTCAGGCAAGAGGGGTAGATTGGTTGAGAGCTTGAGAAGTTTATGAAGAGAATTCCAGGGCAATAAAGTCAGGAAACTGAAATCACAGAACACAATGGCAGACAGCAATGACAATTAGTGATGTAAAATAAACCCGAATTAAAGGACTGCTGAGATTTGAGAGTTATAAAGTCACTGAGTCACACAGCACAGACACGTTGACAGAACTTGCCCTTGCCAACCAGGTTTTATAACCGAGCTAGTCCTGTACTTTGATAACTCTTTCAAGATTTGCTGTCCACATACTGTACATGTCTAAATGTCAACATTGTTCCCTTCTCTGCACCTTCTTCTGGCAGCTCATTCCATATATGTGCCACCCTCTGCATGAAGAAACTGAACTTCAGATCTGTTTTAAATCTCTCCCCACTCACTTCATATCACGGCCCTCTAGTTCTGGACTCTTTTACATGGGGAAAAAGACTGTAACTATTCATCTTATCCATGTCTCCCATGATTTTCTATAAGGTCACCTAAGCGTCCTGCACTCCAGGGAAAAATGTCCCACCCTATCCAGCCTCTCTTTATAACTAATGCCCTTGTGTCCTGGCAATATCCTGGTAAAAATGTCTCTTTCATTTAGCTAAGTGACCAGAACTGCATACAGTACTTCAAATGTGGCTTCCCCAATGTCTCGTACAACTTTAGCACGGCATCCTAACTCCTGTCCTCATGAAGCCAAACTCCTTACTGATGAAGCCAAATGTGCCAAACGCCCACCTCACCACCCTGTCCACTTGTGTCATCACTTTTAGGGAGCTGCGTACTGGTACCCTAGGTGTCTCTGCTCGACACCACTCTCCAGGATCCTGCCAAGTCCTGCTTTGGTTTGACCTAGCAAAATGCAATACCTCATGTTTATCCAATTTATATTCCACTACAATTCTTTAACACACTGATCCAGTTGATCCAGATCATTTTGTAAACTTAGATAGCCTTCCTCACTGTCCATTTTACCACCAAATTTGGTGCCATTCACAAATTGTCTAACCATATTAGCTACATTGTCAACTAAATTATTAATATAGATAATAAACTGTGGACCCAGTACAGATCGCGAGAACACATCACAGGCTTCCAAACGGCAAAACAACTTACTACACCCCCCTACCCTTTCTTGATCTCAGTGTCCATCACAAGAAATAGACTATTGACTAATGTCTATTACAAACCCACTGACTGCCGCAACTACCTCGACTACACCTCTTCCTACCCTGCTTCCTGCAAAGACTCTACCCCCTACTCCCAATTCCTCCATCTACGCCGCAACTGCGCTCAAGATGAGGTATTCCATACTAGAACATCCAAGATGTCCTCATTCTTTAGGGGGTTCTCCTCTCCCATCATAGATGAGGCCCTCAGGTCCGCCTTTGCTCCCTCTCCCCCTAGTCGCAACAGAGACAGAGTCCCCCAAGTCCTTACCTTTCACCCCATCAGCCGTCGCATACAACACATAATCCTCTGAAATTTCCGCCACCTCCAACGGAATCCCACCACAAGCCACATTTTCTCATCTCTACCCCTTTCCACCTTCTGCAGAACCGTTCCCTCCGCAACTCCCTGGTTAACTCATCCCTTCCCACCCAAACCACCCCCGCCCCAGATACCTTCCCCTGCAACCGCAGGAGATGCAACATCTGTCACTGTACCTCCTCCCTCGACTCTGTCCAGGGACCCCGACTGTCCTTTCAGGTTAGGCAGACGTTCACTTGCCTCCAACCTCATCTACTGTATCCGTTGTTCAGGATGTGGAATCTTATACATCAGCGGGATCAAATGCAGACTTGGCGATCGTTTCGCTCAGCCCGCATGAACCAACCAAACCTCCCGATTGCTAGACACTTTAATTCTCCTTCCCATTCCTACACAAACCTTTCTGTTCTCAGTGTCCTCCATTGTCAGAATGAGGCTAAACGCAAATCGGATGAACAGCACCTCATATTTCGCTTGAACAGCTTACAGCCCAGTGGTATGAGTATTGATTTCTCTCATTTCACATACACCCAGGATTTCCTCTCTCTCTATCCCGCCCCCACCCAAGTTGCACTAGCTTCTCATTTTCACCATAACATCAGCTTACAATGGCATGTTTCCTTTATCATTGTTACTTTTTTTGCATATCTTTAATTCATTGTTCTTTATCTCTCCACATCACCGTCTATATCTCTCGTTTCCCTTATCCCTACCAGTCTGAAGAAAGGTCTTGACCCGAAACGTCACCCATTCCTTCTCTCCAGAGATGCTGCCTGTCCTGCTGAGTTACTCCAGCTTTTTGTGTCTATCTTTGATTTAAACCTTATCAAAAGGTTTTGCTGAAGGATCTAAAGGTGATATGCACTTCAAACAAATTAGAAACAAAACCAGCTAAAATTGCCTTAAAACAGATTTTTAAAATTAGAATACATGCTTATGGATTATTGTAGAGACATAGAGTCATAGAGAGTCATGGAGTGATACAGTGTGGAAGGCCCTTCGGCCAAACTCGCCCACACCGGCCAACAATGTCCCAACTACACTAGTCCCACTTCCCTGTGCTTGGTCCATTTCCCTCCAAACCTGTCCTATCCATGTACCTGTCTAACTGTTTCTTAAACGATGGGATAGTCCCAGCCTCAACTACCTCATCTGGCAGTTTGTTTCATACACCCACCACCTTTTGTGTGAAAAAGTTACCCCTCGGATTCCTATTAAATCTTTTCCCTTTCATCTTGAACCTATGTCCTCTGGTCCTCGATTCCCCTACTCTGGGCAAAAGACTCTGTGCATCTATCACTTCCTCTCATGATTTTGTATATCTCTGTAAGATCTCCCCTCATCCTCCTGCACTCCATAGAATAGAGACCTAGCCTCCTGACCTCTCCCTATAGATCACACCCTCTAGTCCTGGCAACATCCTCGTAAATCTTTTCTGAACCCTTTCAAGCTTGACAATATCTTTCCTATAACATGGTGCCCATAACTGAACACAATATTCTAAATGCGGTATCACCAACGTCTTTATACAACTGCAACATGACATCCCAACTTCTATACTCAAAACTCTGACTGATGAACACCAAAGTGTCAAAAGCCTTCTTGAACACCTTATCTACCTGCGACTCGACCTTCAAGGAACCATGCACCTGTACTCCTAGATCCCTCTGCTCTACAACACTACCCAGAGGCCTGTCATTTACTGTGCAGGTCCTGCCCTTGTTCGACGTCCCAAAATGCAACACCTCACATTGCTCTGTATTAAATTCCATCAACCATTCCTCCGCCCGGGATGGCGGGACTGCCATATGCTGAGAGAATGGAGCAGCTGGGCTTGTACACTCTGGAGTTTAGAAGGATGAGAGGGTATCTCATTGAAACATATAAGATTGTTAAGGGTTTGGACACGCTAGAGGCAGGAAACATGTTCCCGATGTTGGGGGAGTCCAGAACCAGGGGCCACAGTTTAAGAATAAGGAGTAAGCCATTTAGAACGGAGATGAGGAAACACTTTTTCTCACAGAGAGTGGTGAGTCTGTGGAATTCTCTGCCTCAGAGGGCGGTAGAGGCGGGTTCTCTGGATGCTTTCAAGAGATAGCTAGATAGGGCTCTTGAAAATAGCGGAGTCAGGGGATATGGGGAGAAGGCAGGAACGGGGTACTGATTGGGGATAATCAGCCATGATCACATTGAATGGCGGTGCTGGCTGGAAGGGCCGAATAGCCTACTCCTGCACCTATTGTCTATTGTCTATTTTATGTGTGTATTGTGTTCTTTTTTGTCTTAGTATGGCTGTATGGTAACTTAAATATCACTGTACCTTAATTGGTGCATGTGACAATAAATGTGAACATGAACTGGAACTTGAACTTGAACTCTTCCTCCTTGAGCCTCCATTCAATCTTGTCGTGTCATTCGCTCCCAAGGATGTACCTGTTTTCAGTCGGTACAGCCGCCGAGGTCTCCTGCACTCCACGTTTGCAACTCTTTCTCACAGTCACCCACCTTTGCTCTTCCTGTATCCTTGGTGTGACAACCTCACTGTAGGTCCTGTCCAGGAAACTCTCATTTTCCCGGATGGCCCTGAGGTCATCCAACTGCTGCTCCAGCACGTTTATTCAGGAGCTGCACCTGGACACAATTTCTGCAGGTGTAGTTTCCAGAAGCACCAGCAGTGACCCTACCCTGACTTCCCACATCCTGCAGAAAACTCACTGTACCAACTTGCCTGCCATTTCTTCAGTGGACAAAAAAAATCACAAATTTCAAATCAAGTGTAGCCTCCTTGCCTCAGCCTCCTCACCAAAGACTTTACTCACCAAGGCACTTCACCTCAACAAGGCCACTCCGCTATAGCTGCACTTCTTTATCTGTTACTTAATCAACTACTTTAGGACTAATTTGTAAATTACTCGAACCTGGGCCAACACGTTCTTTTTAAATCTTCTTTCCCTCTGGGACTCACCTACTTCCAGCCAATACTCGCTCTTGCTGCTTCTGGCTGCTGCTTCTCTCTGACCTTCAACCTACTATTCATATGGACCAAATAACTAGTGTTGCCTTTACAAAAAAGATTTCTACCTCTATTGAATTTAATGTTAAAAACTGAAGATTGTCCCATGTAACGACTGCTTTTGGATCACATTCACACAGTGATTAAACCAGATACCAGATGGCCTGAAAAATAAATAAAGTCAGGCCAACTTTTGTCATTTTTATATAACCACTGTTTTGCATTGAACATGCTGGTAGTACTTCATTAATTTTATTACCCGCTGTTATGTAGTTGGTCTTGCAAATATCATTACAATTGTTAAACAAGAGCTTTGCACATTGTGAAATTACAACTGTACTAAAGGATGCAATTAGGAAAACCGCAGGATGCATCAGTTTGATTTTTATCCTACTTATATTGTCTGCTATTATGCATCTGGTAGCTAGCTACCCTTGGGAAGAAATCCATTGTAAACAAGCTTTCATGCTTAACTGGGATATCCTGTATAAACATATATTTCCTACAGCTGTGTTTCATATGCAATTTGTAACAAAAGAGTTCAGGGTGTCAATTAAAGCTTGGTCAATGCACATAGCACAGTCCAAAACATTTCAATCTTTTTTCCAAATCTAATTTCTACAGAAATAAAATACACACTGGCATTTTACATCAGATCAGTAAAATCAATAACAGGCATTGTGCAAACAAGAACACAATACTAACAATCTCATGACATATTACAGCATTGACGAGAAAATCCAAAATGCTTCAACAATATAAAACATTGTTGTACCATAAAGCAGCAGCATGTACCCAGTAACAGTGAGTGGTGACATCTCCTTCAATGAAAATCATTGATGGTGGTCAGTGCTACATGATATCTTATACTCTGCAAATGAATAAATTAAACTGGGATACAATTACGCTGAGTGGACCTTCCACTTCAAAGATGGTAGAAATCAAAATTGAAAATCAAAGCGTAATTCTTTCAATGCGTAAATCAACAAAGCTTTAGCAGGTTTCAACCACAAATTCTTCAGTTTTAATGTCCTAGAAAACTGCTATGATTGCAGAAGAAACATTTATTTTAGTGCCTATTCAGTGTGCGTTTTTCTTTTTCTTTTTTAATTACTTTTCTCTATCATTTGTAGAAGAGTGCAAGATTATCGCGAAACAATATCCATTTTTTTCTGATGCCATTGCAGAAATTTTCCACATCTTTTTACTTTTATATTCCCCATTCCAAATGAGTCCCTCCCCTTAAAATCCACATATTCAGTGTTGAATATTATAGACAATAGACAATAGACAATTGCCTATTGTCTATAATATTCAACACTGAATATTCTTCCTTTCCCTTGCATCACTAAGATCCAGTACAATTCAAAATCCAACTCCTGCTTTGCCAAAACCCTAAAACCATCTTTGTATCATGGAGTCATAGAATGCTACTACACCAAACAAGATTTTAAACAAAGGGTATCAAGCAAGACTTTTATTGTGAAGATAGACACAAAAAGCTGAAGTAGACAGCATCTCTGGAGAGAAGGAATGGGTGACATTTAAGGTCGAGACCTTCTTCCTACACAAGACTTTTATTATAATCTACTGGGAGATTGCCCATGTTTTTGAAATCCATTTTCCCTCCTCCATCACCTCCCCCCTACCATCATCCTCCTCTCCCCCAGAGTTACCGACATACTCCACCTTGGAAGTGACAACAGGTAGTGACAATGTACGTTTTGTCAGTGGGGGCACATAAAAACATAGAAAATAGGTGCAGGAGTAGGCCATTCAGCCCTTCGAGCCAGCATTTTCCCTGTTGTTTTTTAATTTCTACATTTGAAGGATTTTAGTCCTTAATTTAATTATTTGATGCTTTGAAACTGTGGCTAACAGAACATGATCAGAACATCTATACTGGAGATGTTGGCTTCGAAACATAGAATAGAAACGTAGAAAATAGTTGCAGGAGTATGCCATTTGGCTCTTCGAGCCAGCACCTCCATTCAATATGATCATGGCTGATCATCCAAAATCAGTACCCCGTTCCTGCTTTCTCCCCATATCCCTTGATTCCATTAGCGCTAAGGGCTACATCTAACTCTCTCTTGAATACATCTAGTGAATTGGCCTCCATTGCCTTCTGTGGCAGAGAATTCCATAGATTAACAACTCTCTGGGTGAAAAAGTATTTCCTTATCTCAGTCCTAAATAGCCTACTTAAACTGTGAACCTTGGTTCTGGACTCCCCCAACATCGGGAACATTTTACCTACATCTAGCTTGTCCAATCCCTTCTAAGCTCCAGTGAATATAAGCTCAGTCTCGCCATCCCGGGAATTAACCTGGTGGACCTGCCTTCCCTCAATAGCAAGAATGTCCTTCCTCAAATTTGGAGATCAAAACTACACACAATACTCCAGGTGGGGTCTCACCAGGCCCTGTACAACTGTAGTAGGACCTCCTTGATCCTATAATCAAATCCTCTCGCTATGAAGGCCAACATGCCATTTGCTTTCTTCACTGCCTGCTATACCTGCATGCTTACTTTCAGTGACTGATGTACAAGGACATCCAGATCTCGTTGCACCTCCCCTTTTCTTAATCTGACACCATTCAGATATCAGTCTGAAGAAGGGTCTCGACCCGAATCGTCACCCATTCGTCCTCTCCAGAAATGATTCTTGTCCCGCTGAGTTACTCCAGCATTTTGTGTCTACCATTCAAATAATAATCGGCCTTCTTGTTCTTGCCACCAAAGTGGATAACCTCATATTTATCCACATTATGCAGCATCTGCCATGCATCTGCCCACTCACCCAACCTGCAGCCTCATAGCATCCTCCTCGCAGCTCACTGCCACCCAGCTTTGTGTCATCCGCAAACTCTATGGTACAATTAATTCCTTTGTCTAAATCGTTAATATATATTGTAAATAACTGGGGTCCCAGCATTGGGCCTTATGGCACCCCACTAGTCACTGCCTGCCATTCTGAAAAGGACCCGTTAATTCCTACTCTTCTGCCCACTGCGTCTTCATCCCCAGGGGCGACAAAGTGAGTCGCAACAACAGCCACAGACCAGCGGCCTGGAAGCCTAGGTTAAAGTGAAATGACACAAAGTGCTGGAGAAACGCAGCTGACTGAATCAGTCTGAGGAAGGGTCCCGATGTCACCTATCCATGTTCTCCATAGATCCTGACCCGTTGAATTACTCCAGCACTTTGTGTCCTTTTGGTGGGTGAAATAGGGCTCGCTGGTGCTTCTTGCAAGTCGGGGGTGGGGTCGGAAGCCTGGGTTCTAAATGGCCGGGGAGCTGGGGATGGGTCGGCAGGTCCGTCCGCTATATCCGACATCTGCCATAAGGGAGTCGTTAAAACGAGGGTTCACCATATTGTCTTTGCAAAACAGGTAGGAGAGAAGATTGACAGCATAGTTCATTCTTTCACGACTCAGGGACAGGACCAGAAAGAGCACCCGCCACTCACAATGCCATCTGTGACCGCTCAGGAAATTTCAACTGAGCTATCATAATTCTGTCAGGATTATAGGGGTGGACAGACCATCAGCTGCCGGAAAATTGGTGTTCATCCTGTGTGCACCAACAACCTAAAGCAATTCACAAGGCACATGACTGATGTTACATTTAATTCCTTTGTCTAAATCGTTAGAATTAGTTAGAATTGTTAGTCTGATAGAATACTCTTCACTTGCCTGGATGATTGCAACTCCTTCATCACTGGAGAAGAGCGACACAATCCAGGACAAAGCATTCTTCGAGATTGGGAGTCCATCGAGAAAAATATGGATTACTTCCATATCTTATAAAAGTAAAAGATATGGGAAAAAACTGCAATTTTTCCCTATTCGAAAAAATGTTATGTTGATGTTATTGTGACAAGTGATAGAGAAATGTAATAATTTTTTTTAAACCTATACTGAATAGGCATTACAATAAATGTTTCTTCTGCAATCATAGTTTTCTAAGGCATTAAAACTGAAGAATTTGTGTTTGAAAACTGTTAAAGCTTCGTTGATTTCCACATTGAAAGAATTTTGTTTTGACTTTCAAATTTCTGATTTCTACCATCTTTGAAAAGGAAGGTCTGTATGCAGCGTAATTATATCCCAGTTTGTTCTATAGCTGGAGTTTATTCTATTCACAAAGTGTAGGAAGAAATTGCAGATGCTGGTTTGAAGAAAGGGCCTCATTCCTCGCTCCAGAGATGCTGCCTGTCCTGCTGAGTTACTCCAGCATTTTGTGTCTGTCTTTAGATTGCTTCAAGGGTGTTGAATTCAAATAGACCATATAATGTATGGGATTCTTATAAGATTACCTAGTTGCATATAAATAGAAACGCTCACTTGGGTATAATGCAGTTTCATGATGAAGTTGATTATTTTCTAGTTTCTTTTTGCTTAACTAAAGGTTGTTCATTCCAAGAATCTTCAGGTTTTGACTGCTCAGAGTACAATTGATTGCTGAAACAAAGTTAATATACGACATTCATGTCACTTCACTCATTTTCACTGGCATACTGCTGGAGAGTTTTGATGATTAGTTTAGATGATTAGTGGGGAGACACGGAAGACAGAGCGAAAATAGCACCTGTGGCGAGAAGGTATTACATCCTTTCAGAGCATTTCTTTCATAATTAGCTTGACGGTATAATTAATTATCAATTGCATAATTCATGAGTAATGACAAAGCTGTCAGTATATTTGTGCATGAAGGGATAAATCTGCATGCACGAGTCTCAAGACAGACGGAATGTTGGAGGAGGATAACGTGGGTAAGAACGGAATTACATGGAGCAAGATCCGACCAAAATCAGTCCGGTGGGATGGCATTTGTTTCAGTATTGCAGCAGGGTAGGTGAAATGTACATAACAAGATCATAGTCTGTAGCAAATAACATTTTTGATGATGGTGATAGGAGGGATGATGTGAGAGAGAGTGATTGCCAGTTACACAATAACATGAAATTGGGTTAATTTTCAATGGAGAAAATTAGTTGTTTTGCATAAAGTTAGGAACCACATGAAACTCTTGTTCTGCCAAGCATTAAAGACCTTGAAAGAGCCTCCAGCTGTACTCAACACATGGATACTCGTTGTATTCCTGATGGCGGAATCAGTAGGACAATTTTGTTTATTTTAAGTTTTTTATCATACCGACAGTCACAATTAATGCTCTTAACTTCCCTTTAATTAATTGACAGCCCTAATATGTAAAAAGCTTACTAAACACCAATGAAGCATGACATAAAGCACTTCAATCAGATCATAAAAATTATGAATTGAGGTATAGTGCCCTCCATAATGTTTGGGACAAAGACCCATCATACATTTATTTGCCTCATTACTCCACAATTTGATTTATAATAGAAATAAAATCACATGTGGTTAAAGTGCACATTGTCAGATTTTAATAAAGCCATTTTTATACATTTTGCTTTCACCATGTAGAAATTACAGCAATGTTTATAACTAGTCCCCCCATAATGTTTGGGACACAGCAATGTCATGTAAATGAAAGTAGTCATATTTAGTATTTTGTTGCATATCGTTTGCATGCAATAACTGCTTGAAGTCTGTGATTCATGGACATCACCAGTTGCTGGATGTCTTCTCTGGTGATGCTCTGCCAGGCCTGTATTGCAGCCATCTTTAGCTTGTGCTTGTTTTGGGGGCTAGTCCCCTTCAGTTTTCTCTTCAGCAAATAAAAGGCATGCTCAATTGGGCTCAGATTGGGTGATTTTGGCCACTCAAGAATTTACCATTTTTTAGCTTTGGAAAATCTCCTTTGTTGCTTTAGCAGTATGTTTGGGATCATTGTCTTGCAGTAGAATGAACTGCCGGCCAATGAGTTTTGAGGCATTTGTTTGAACTTGAGCAGATAGGATGTGTCTATACACTTCAGAATTCATTATGCTGCTGCCATCAGCAGTTGCATCATCAATGAAGATAAGTGAGCCAGTACCATCACCAGGCATACATGCCCAGGCCATACCACCCCCACCACCGTGTTTCACAGATGAGGTAGTATGCTTTGGATCTTGGGCAGTTCCTTCCCTCCTCCGTACTTTGCTCTTGCCATCACTCTGATATAAGTTAATCTTCGTCTCATCTGTCCACAAGAGCTTTTTCCAGAACTGTGGTTGTTCTTTTAAGTACTTCTTGGCAAACTGTAACCCGACCATCCTATTTTTGTGGCTAACCAGTGGTTTGCATTTTGCAGTGTAGCCTCTGTATGTTCATGAAAACTTTTGCGGACAGTGGTCATTGACAAATCCACACCTGACCCCTGAAGAGCATTTCTGATCTGCCAATCAGGTGTATGGGGATTTTTCTTTATTATAGAGAGAATTCTTCGGTCATCAGCTGGGGAGGTCTTCCTTGGCCTGCCAGTCCCTTTGTGATTAGTCAGCTCACCAGTGCTCTCTTTCTTCTTAAGGATGTTCCAAACTGTTGATTTTGGTAAGCCCAAGCTTTGGCTGATGTCTCTAACAGTTTTATTATTGTTTCTCAGTTTGACTTTCATATTCACAACTTTGGTCCTCATGTTCGTAAACAGCAATAAAAGTTTCCAAAGGTGATGGAAAGACTGGAGGAAAGAATAGGTGCTGAGAGCTCTCTTATACCTGCATTGAGGAGGTAATCAAACACACCTGAGCAATTACAAACACTTGTGAAGCCATTTGTCCCAAACATTATGGTGCCCTGAAATGGGGGGGAAAGGGGGAGGAACTGTGTCTAAACACAGCTGTAATTTCTATATAGTGAAACCAAAATGTATTAAATGGCTTTTATTAATATCTGACAATGTGCACTTTAACCACATGTGATTTGTTCTATTACAAATCTCCAATTGTGGAGTACAGAGGCAAATAAATAAATGACGGGTCCGTCCCAAACATTATGGAGGGCACTGTAAGCAGAATTGTAGTTGTTACCACTAATCTAGGATTCTTCAATAGTTCTATAGTTCTAGGAAAACAGCCAGGAAAACAGCCAAAGTCAAATCCAAATATACATAGTGTAAGTATTGCTTTTTGAATCAAATATTATATTATCCTTTTAAAATAGTTTGCCTGGGAAGATAATTTGTTATTTTTTTTAAAACAATGTCCCGAATGCAGGTGGAAGGGGAGGTAGTGTAGAGAAAGCAGGGACTCTGCAGAAAGATTTGGACAGGTTGTGAGAGTGGGTAGAGAAGTGGCAGATGGATATAGTGTAGCAAAATGTGGAGTCATGCATTTTGGTAGTAGGAATAAAGACGTTGACTATTTTCTAAATGGAGAGAGAATCCATAAATCGGAGGTGCAAAGGGTCTTGGGAGTGCTGGTGCTGGATTCCCAATATGCTAATCTGCAGGTCGAATTGGTAGTAAAGAAAGCAAACTCAATGCTAGCATTTATTTCAAGAGGGCTTATATACAAAAAACGGGATGTAATGCTGAGGCTCTATAAGGTGCTGGTAAGGCCGCATTTGGAATATTGTGAGCAATTTTGGGCACCAAATCTGAGGAAGGTTGTGCTGGCTCTGGAGAGGGCCCAGCGGAGGTTTAAAAGAATGATCCCAGAAATTAGTTGGTTAACCTACAATGAGCGTTTGTCAGCACTGGGCCTGTACTCGCTGGAGTTTAGAAGAATGAGGGGGGGGACCTCATTGAAACATACAGAATAGAGAAAGGCTTGGATAGTGTGGATGTGAAGAGGATACTTCCACTAGTGGGAGTCCAGGAGCAGAGGTCATAGCCTCAGAATTAAAGGACGTTATTTTAGGAAGGAGATGAGGAGAAGTTTCTTTAGTCAGAGGGTGGTGAATATGGAATTATTTGCCACAGAAGACTGTGGAGGCCAAGTCAGTGAATATTTTTAAAGCAGAGATAGATAAATTCTTAAAGAAGGAACTGCAGATGCTGGAAAATCGAAGGTACACAAAGGTGCTGGAGAAACTCAGCGGGTGCAGCAGCATCTATGGAGCGAAGGAAACAGGCAACGTTTCGGGCCGAAACCCTTCTTCAAATGCGGCCTTCCCAGCACCTTCTGAAGAAGGGTTTCGGCCCGAAACGTTGCCTGTTTCCTTCGCTCCATAGATGCTGCTGCACCCGCTGAGTTTCTCCAGCACTTTTGTGTACCTTAGATAAATTCTTGATTGGTACAGGTATTAGTACAGAATTGGGTTAAGGTAGTCAAGTCAAGTCAAGTGAGTTTATTGTCATGTGTCCCTGATAGGACAATGAAATTCTTGCTTTGCTTCAGCACACACATAGTAGGCATTTACTACAAAACAGATCAGTGTGTCCATATACCATAATATAAATATATACACACATGAATAAATAAACTGATAAAGTGCAGATAACAGATAATGGGTTATTAATAATCAGAGTTTTGTCTGAGCCAGGTTTAATACCCTGATGGCTGTAGGGAAGTAGCTATTCCTGAACCTGGTTGTTGCAGTCTTCAGGCTCCTGTACCTTCTACCTGAAGGTAGCAGGGAGATTAGTGTGTGGCCAGGATGGTGTGTGTCTTTGATGATACTGCCAGCCTTTTTGAGGCAGCAACTGCGATAAATCCCCTCGATGGAAGAAAGGTCAGAGCCGATGATGGACTGGGCAGTGTTTACTACTTTTTGTAGTCTTTTCCTCTCCAGGGCGCTCAAGTTGCCGAACCAAGCCACGATGCAACCGGTCAGCATGCTCTCTACTGTGCACCTGTAGAAGTTAGAGAGAGTCCTCCTTGACAAACCGACTCTCCGTAATCTTCTCAGGAAGTAGAGGCGCTGATGAGCTTTCTTGATAATTGCATTAGTGTTCTCGGACCAGGAAAGATCTTCAGAGATGTGCACCCCCAGGAATTTGAAGCTCTAGACCCTTTCAACCATCGACCCGTTGATATAAACGGGACTGTGGGTCCCCATCCTACTCCTTCCAAAGTCCACAATCAGTTCCTTGGTTTTGCTGGTGTTGAGGACCAGGTTATTGTGCTGGCACCATATGGACAGTTGCTCGATCTCTCTTCTATACTCTGACTCATCCCCATCAGTGATATGTCCCACCACAGTGGTGTCATCAGCGAACTTGATGATGGAGTTCGCACTGTGATCGGCTACGCAGTCATGAGTATAGAGTGAGTACAGCAGGGGGCTGAGCACGCAGCCTTGAGGTGCTCCCGTGCTGATTGTTATCGAGGTTGACACATTTCCACCAATACGAACAGACTGTGGTCTGTGAATGAGGAAGTCGAGGATCTAATTGTAGAGGGATGCGCAGAGACCCAGTTCTGCGAGTTTGGTAACCAGCTTGGAGGGGATGATTGTGTTAAATGCCGAGCTGTAATCGATGAATGGGTTATTAATAATCAGAGTTTTGGGTTACTTCATCCGCTTCACCACCAACTTCCATCCGGCACTCAAATACACCTGGACCATTTCCGACACTTCCCTACCATTCCTTGACCTCACTATCTCCATCGCAGGTGATAGACGTCTTACCGACATCCACTACAAACCTACCGACTCCCATGGCTATCTGGACTACACTTCTTCCCACCCTGCTTCCTGTAAGGACTCCATCCCCCACTCCCAATTCCTCCGTCTACGCCGCATCTGCTCCCAGGATGAGGCTTTCCACACCAGGGCATCCGAAATGTCCTCATTCTTCAGGGAACGGGGGTTCCCCTCCTCCACCATAGATGAGGCTCGCACCAGGGTCTCTGCCATACCCCGCAACACTGCTCTCTCCCCCCATCCCCCCACTCACAACAAGGGCAGAGTCCCCCTAGTCCTCACCTTTCACCCCACCAGCCGTCACATACAACAAGTGATCCTCCGTCAGTTTCGCCACCTCCAACGTGACCCCACCACTCGCCACATCTTCCCATCTCTCCCCCATGTCTGCCTTCCGCAAAGACCGCTCCCTCCGTAACTCCCTTGTCAATTCTTCCCTTCCCTCCCGTACCACCCCCTCCCCGGGTACTTTCCCTTGCAACCGCAAGAGATGCAACACTTGTCCCTTCACCTCCCCCCTCGACTCCATTCAAGGACCTAAGCAGTCGTTCCAGGTGCGACAGAGGTTCACCTGCATCTCCTCCAACCTCATCTATTGCATCCGCTGCTCTAGATGCCAGCTGATCTACATCGGTGAGACCAAGCGGAGGCTTGGCGATCGTTTCGCCGAACACCTCCGGTCGGTCCGCAATAACCAACCTGACCTCCCGGTGGCTCAGCACTTCAACTCCCCCTCCCATTCCGTATCTGACCTCTCTGTCCTGGGTCTCCTCCATGGCCACAGCGAGCAACACCGGAAATTGGAGGAAATGCACCTCATATTCCGCTTGGGCAGTCTACATCCTGGGGGCTTGAACATTGAATTCTCCCAATTCTGCTAGCCCTTGCTGTCCCCTCCCCTTCATCAGCCCTCTGGTTGTCTCCTCCCCTCCCCCAGCCCTCGGGCTCCTCCTCCGCCTTTTTTCCTTTCTTCTCCCCACCCCCTATCAGTCTGAAGAAGGGTTTCGGCCCGAAACGTTGCCTATTTCCTTCGCTCCATAGATGCTGCTGCACCCGCTGAGTTTCTCCAGCATTTTTGTGTACCATCAATGAATAACAGCCTGACATATGAGTTTTTGTTGTCCAAGTGGTCCAGAGCGGAGTGGAGGGCCAGCGAGATCACATCCACCGTTGATCTGTTGTGGCGGTAAGCGAACTGCAGTGGGTCCAGGTTTTTGTTGAGGTAGGAGTTGATTTGCTCCATGATCAACCTCTAAAAGCACTTCATCACCACGGGCGTTAGTGCTACAGGTCGATAGTCATTGAGGCACGTCACCTTACTCTTCTTGGGCACTGGTATAATTGATGCCCTTTTAAAGCAGGTAGAGAGATAGATCAGCCATGATTAAATGGCGGAGTAGACTTGATGGACCAAATAGCCTAATTCTACTCCTATCACTTATGACCTGATGTCCCAATGAGCAACTGGCTTACGCATCAATATATTTTGACAAACTACACGATGAAATGAACAGATATAGTATTTGCCCATTCTCCCCAAGTAAAATCTGAACACAATGGAACTTCTGTATTTGCAAAATGTCAACGAAACATACTGAACCACAGTTTTTTTACCTACAGTATGCTTCATAGAGTCATAGTCATAGAGTGATACAGCGTGGAAACAGGCCCTTCGGCCCAACTTGCCCACACCAGCCAACATGTCCCAGCTACTCTAGTCCCACCTGCCTGTGTTTGGTCCATATCCCTCCAAACCTGTCCTATTCATGATAGCATATAAACATTGATTCTAACAAAATGGTCACAAGTAATCCAATCTCAGTGCAGATTGAGGTCAAGCAAGGCGGGAATATGCTGGAATGCTGCACCTCACCTCCAGCAAATTTCCAGCTAGGATAGAATGACTTTACATCAGTATTCGCTAAGGTCAACATTCCCAGCCTTGAATAACTACAGATGCTCCCAAACCTGCATAACGGTTAAGTACCGCAGACCCTTGCACAAGTCGGATGTTACACAATTCGGAAATGGAAGTGCTATTGTGCACAGGTAAATTTACTATTTGATGCGGAGGCCATGGGGGAGCTCCGATGCGGAAGCCAGGGCGGGAGCTCTTATGCAGAAGCTAGGGGGGAGCTCTGATGCGGTGGCCACGGGGGAGCTCCGACGCGCAGGCCACAGGGACATCAGTGGGTTTAAAGAATTGCTTACGTAAGTGCGAGTTTATGTAAGTCGGCAATTACATAAGTCGGGGATTGCCTGTAATTACATTCAGTCAGCTCCGTTGGGTCGATCATGTCATTTGTATGTCCAACACTTTATTCCCAGAACAGCCACACTATTCTAAACTCTGCCATGAGAAAGATTACCTGGTAGGCATAAAACGATTCACGAATGTTTTCAAAGTCTCCTTCAAAAATTGCAACATAACCATTAGCAGGAAACCCAGTAAAGGGCCTGTCCCACTTTCACGACCTAATTCACGACCATTTTTACTCGTGGACATTTTTCATCATGCTAGAAAAACGCCCCGACCTACTTGATGCACGAGTACCTAAGACTAGCATCACAGCCTGCTACGACCTCCTACGACCTCGTGACGACCATGCTGCGAGTATGAGTCAAGGGCAAACTCGGCAGAGGTCGTGAATTAGGTCGTGAAAGTGGGACAGGCCCTTAACACTCAGAATGGACGAACAGCATTCAAAATGGCATTAAGAACATCAGGTTGAAGCATCAGGAACATACAGAAACTAAATGTAAACAAAGGACGATGCCTACTGCCTCACAAATTACTCTCTTGCCTTCCACAACTAAGGTAGTTTTCAATGCAACTTGAATTCAAATAACTGTACACAAGAAAATGCCAATTAACTTAAATTGCAATCAAGTTGTAATTAAAATGAATGCCACAAACTGCTGAGTAACATCAAAAATTATAACGGTTTTACATTTTCATGAGGAAAAAGAAAAAATACAAATGCTTCAAATCTATTCTCTTAAAATATTTTCTTTAAAAGTTCCCATGAAATTTAATATCACCATCATTCAAGTGCTGCATTCCAATGTATGACATAATTTTTTATAATTTTCCTCCTTGTTCTTTTGCCAATTACAGCCTCTAGTTATTGACCCAAATTGAACAAGGACAAGCTATAGACGTTTTGTGACAATGTCTCAAAGTTAAAGTTGTTTTGCATGTTGCGATAACATGATTGTATTGCAGGTATTTAACCCAGATTTAAATTGTCAGTGGCAGTCATCCAGCTAGCATTAATTGACATGCAGAACACAACAATGACATCCCCAAACACAATCCTTTCTCATGACAGTCACTCATTGACAATCTGTAAGCATAAATCCTTATAATAGACACAATTTTAAATTCCTGGATTAATTTACATAAAATCTCATAATTGCTCGAACCATTACGTTGAAAAATCGAACCGCTCAATAGATTTAGCAGTCTCTTTGATTTAAACAAGATAACAAATTTATGCAATATTCATTGTGATTTCATAGATTAAGTGCCTTTGGAATATCTGGCAATTTTGAGTTTAGTCAGTCAAGTTGCAATTTTAAAACAATTTAAATATTTCCTGCACAAATTCTTTGTCATGAATTTTATTTTCATATCTGACCCAATTTCATTTACTTCTCACTGCAGTTAGCTTCAGCCAGTTGAAAATAATTAATTTTGACTTACAACAATTTTTAAGATCTTTAATTGTTTGCTAAATTGGCATCATGATTCCCGCCTGTACCCTTACCCTCTCTTGCACCATTCTCTCTTTTCTAGCATTTTAACAGAATATTTTGTTAAAATATTTTCCCACTATAATACCTCCTGAATATATTAATCATTTACATTGCTCTTAATCCTGTTCTAAACTACACTATGCCTCTGTTAATGATTTTAAGTTTTAACTTCATCTTTATATAATTATTAACCCATATTCTTACATTTCATTTTATTCACCATACACATTGTCCTTGAGTTTGACAATCTTGCCCTTTTTTATTTCCACAAAATCCTAATCCATTCTTTACTTACTTTTCTTATATTCCTCTATTTATTTTTATCTACTGGTATTTTTTCTATCCTCGCCACATTAGATAAACATCTCAACTTCACTTATGTAATCTTGTATAAACTAATGTTGCCATTGAATATTCCTTTGAATCAAAAAACATTCTTTTATCTCCTTAAGGATGCAATTCTATTCCAAACTTCAGTCTTAAGAAGGGTCCCGACCAAGTGCGTGGTTTGTTCATGCTCTCAAGAGATGCTGCTTGACCCACAGGAGGCCGAGGGGTGATCAGAGGTGCATAAAATGATGAAGGGAATAAATAGGGAGAATGCACAGTCCTTTTCCCAGGATGGGTGAAATCAAGAACAAGATTTAAGGTGAGAGGAGAAAGATTTAATAGAAACAGCACGGTGGCACAGCGGTAGAGTTGCTCACTTGCAGCGCCGGAAACCCAGGTTCGATCCTGACTAGGGGTGCTGTGTGTACGGAGTTTGTACGTTCTCCCCATGACCACATGGGTTTTCTCCGAGATCTTTGGTTTCCACCCACACTGCAAAGACGTACGGGTTTGGTCTTGGTAATTGGTTTGGTATAGTGTAAATCGTCCCTAGTGTGTGTAGGATAGTGTTAGTGTGCTGGGGTCGCTGGTCGGTGCGGACTCAGTGGGCCGATGGGCCTGTTACCGCACTGTATCTCTAAACTAAACTAAACATCAGGGTCAATCTTTTCCATACAGAGCGTGTTGGGTTTATGGAACAAACTACCAGTGGAAGCAGTTGAGGCAACAACTACATTTAAAAGACATTTGGACAAGTACATGAACAGGAAAGCTTTGGAGGGATATAGGTTACTTAGATGGGCCACCTGGGTTAGCATGGATGAGTTTGACAGAAGAACCTATTTCTGTGCTCTATGAGTCCATGACCCATTAACTCTACGAAATCCCTTGTCAGAGACTGCTAAATCCTGTCATAACTACCAGACTAGGCATTACAATCTTTAACTTTCAGTTTGTAGACTTTTGTTTTATAAATTAGACCAAATGCCACGTTGACTTCACGATTGGTCCCACCAGGGTCTTCTCTTTCAAAGCAGATATTACTTTTTTGAATATGTCTTGCCAACACCTTTGGACACATTCTCTGCTTCCTTTTAGTGTATTTTCTTTGGCCTCCGAATTTGAGAGCCCTGGGATTAGGCGATTAGTGAAGCAAAGGTAATCTAGCTTGCTTTTTTATTTTGTACAACCAACAGCTGTTCAGAAATCGCAAAATAGCAACGTTTTCCCTGTCTTTGTTGTTCCAAAGACATTCTTAATAACATCCTAGTTCTTATTCCTAAAACTTTACAAAATGGTATCAAAATCAAAGCAATTGGTTTATTATCAGGAACATCCTCACTCTAAATCTTTCAAATGCAAAAATTATTTATGACAGCAACATTAAGATGAAATTTGCCTTCAACATCAGGGTGGATTTTTTTAGTACCTACAATAGGAGCTTAGTCTTGACACAGACATGGCACATGCAACCAGCACCACGCACTCACCAAGAATGTGGTTGGTCATAAATGTTTCTGCAATGGAATAGAATAGGTTTAAGCTAAAATTAAACTTTGCAGAAACTCAGGCAATCAAGTAGCATCTGTTAAAGGAAATGGACAGAAGACGTGGTGGGTCAAGAGCTTTCTTCAAACTGATGGAGTAGAGGGGAGAGAGCTGGTAGAAAGAGATAAGGGGGAAGAGATGAGGCAAAAGCTAACGAGTTATAGGCAGATCCAGGGGAGGCGGAGTCAAGTGACAGGTGGGTGAGAAAGGCAGAGATAGTGACCAGTGCTGGAAGTAGAGAAGAAAAAAGGGTACAAATGATGGAATCTGTTAAGGAAGGATGGTGGGGTATGAAATGTAGAACCAGAGGGAAAGATGGTGGGTAGACTAGAGCATGGGGGAGGGTGTGAAAAAAGAAATGTGGGGTCTTGGGTAGGGATGAGTGGTAAATGAGCAGATGGAGGTGGGGGAGGGGAAAGAAAATGGGTGAAAGAGGTTGGGAGAATGGAAAGGTGCGCGTGGGTGCAGGGGGGAGAAAGCTGGGTGGATGTGAAGGGGAGAGGTACTACATGGAATTGGAGAATTCAGCCTTCATGCCATTGGGTTATAAGTTACCCAAGCGAAATATGTGATATTGTTCTTCCAATTTGCACATAGGCTCATTATGGTTCTGGAGTAGGCCCAAGCCAGATAGATTGGTATGGGAATGGGAAGGGGAATTAAATTGGCTTGCAAACAGGAACTCCAGCTGGCACTGGCAGAGAGAGTGCAAGTGTATGGCGAAGCCCATCTCTGCCTAGTCTTACTGATTCACTGATTGAGAGGCCACCACATGAAATGCACTGAATTTAATAGACAAGGTTGGAGGAAGTGAAAATAAACCTCTGTCACTTGGAAGGGCTGTCGAGGGTCCCTAAATGGAGCCAAGGGAAGAGGTGTTGCGCAGTACAGCAAAATCTGCCCCTTGGCCCTCAAACTCTGCCGAACAAGATGTCAAGACCAGCTTTTATCTACCTGCAGGTAATACATATGCCTTCATTCCCTAAACATCTATTTGCCAACCTAAAAGTCGCTTAAATGTCACTAATGTATCCACCTCCATCACTACCCCTGGTATTCCAGGCATTCGCCACCCTCTGTAAAGAAAACACCCCACATATCTCCTTTAGACTTGTGCCTCTCACCTTAACACTGTCATAAGGTCATGAGTGATCGGAGCAGAATTAGGCAAGTCTACTCCACCATTCAAAAATGGCTGATTTATCTCTCCCTCCTAACCCCATTCTCCTGCCTTCTCCCCATAACTCCTGACACCCGTACTAATCAAGAATCTATTTATCTCTACCTTAAAAACATTAATTGACTTGGCCTCCACAGCCTTCTGTGGCAAAGAATTCCACAGATTCACCAGTCTCTAGTTCATGAGAACATTCACACCTAATTCAGATGCAAGAGACTGCAGATGCTGTAATCTTGAGCAAAAATCAAATTGCTGGAGGAATTTAACAGATCAGGCAGCATCTGCAGAAGGAAATGAACAAAAGGATTCCAACCCAAAATAGACAGATGTTGTCCGATGCTCGAGTTTCTCCAACAGGTTATCTTTTTGTTCATATTTAGTTAATGAAGGCTTCCTGTAGGCTTCTGTTAATTACAGCTGCTTTACATAGTTTGTGGTTTTTCATACAGTAACATTTTATTCAATTTATTTTTGGCCCACTTTTTACAATTTTAGATTCGTGCAAGCAGACACGTCCTAAATAGGGAAATTTCAAATTCTGAGCTACAAGTGAATACCCGGCTCCTTTCACTCATAGAGTCAGAGTTATACATCACGGAAACATACCCTGACCATTGTATTTGTGCATTCCATCAAGTATCCATCTACACCAGGGGCCTCCAAACTTTTCAGCATGAGGGCCACATTATCTATTTGGCACATTTTTGCAGGCCATAGGAAAAAATAAAGAAATGTCAGTTTTATAAATTTAATAAAAGAGAGAGAGAAAGGCAGAGAGGGAGGCAGAGCGGGAGGCAGAGAGAGCCAGAGAGAGAGGCACAGAGCCAGAGAGAGAGGGGCACAGAGAGAGCCAGAGAGAGAGAGAGAGAGAGATGCAGACAAAGGCAGACACAGAGAGAGAGAGAGAGGCAGACACAGAGAGAGAGGCAGACAGAGAGAGAGAGAGAGGCAGACACAGAGAGGGAGAGAGAGAGAGAGAGAGAGGCAGACAAAGAGAGAGGCAGACAGAGAGGCAGACAGAGAGAGAGGCAGACAGAGAGAGAGAGAGAGAGGCAGAGAGAGAGGCAGACAGAGAGAGAGGCAGACAGAGAGAGAGAGAGGCAGACAGAGAGAGAGGGGCCGAGAGAGAGGCAGACAGAGAGAGAGAGAGGCAGACAGAGAGAGAGAGAGAGGCAGACAGAGAGAGAGAGAGAGAGAGAGAGAGAGAGAGAGGCAGACAGAGAGAGGCAGAGAGGCAGAGAGAGAGGCAGAGAGAGAGAGGCAGAGAGAGAGAGGCAGAGAGAGAGAGGCAGAGAGAGAGAGGCAGAGAGAGAGAGGCAGAGAGAGAGAGGCAGAGAGAGAGAGGCAGAGAGAGAGAATAACACAAGAGCAGCTCCGGGCCGCCGTACTCGCCGACTCAAATCGACTTGACGCCTGACTGACGCACGGTCCATCCGGCGCTGAGCTTGCTGCATGCCGGATAAAATCTCGTGACAGGCCGGATATGGCCCGCGGGACGTACTTTGGAGACCCTGATCTACACTAATCCCATTTTTTTCTCTTCCATTGCCATCAATTGGGCAGCACTGTGATGCAGCGCCAAAGACCCAGGCTCGGTCCTGATACAGGTGCTGTCTGGCTAGAGTTTGTACGTTCTGTTCTCTCTGTGATCATATATGTTTTCTCTATGTGCTCCAGTTTCCTCCCACATTCCAAAGAGGTTCAGGTTTGGAGGTAGTGTAGGAAGGAACTGCAAATGCTGGTTTAAACCGAAGATAGACACAAAAAGCTGCAGTAACTCAGTGGGTCAGACAGCATCTCTGGAGAAAAGGAACAGGTGATGTTGCTGTCGTCACAGGCTTCTGTAAACAGACCTTAGTGTATGTAGGACAGAACTAGTGAATGGGTGATCATTGGTCAGTGTGGACCCATTGGGCCGAAGTGTCTGTTTCCACGTTGTATCTCCAAACTAAAAAAAACTAAACTCTAAACTAAATTCCTTCCCCTACCGCAATCCCAATTCCACCCCTAAATTCTCGGCACCCACTATACTCAAGACAATTTATGGTAGACAATTAAGCTACCAGTCAAGTACATCTTTAGCATGTAGGAGGAAATAGGATCAACCAAAGTAAGTCCACGCAGTCACAGAGAGAATATATGCAAATTTCACAATGAGCGCAAACTAGATCAGGATGCAAGGTGCCAGCACTAACCTCTGTGCCACTGTTCTTTTGGTATTTTTTCTATTAGGGTTAAACAAATCAAGATGAAATGAAGATTACAACAATTGATATCTGCTGGAGATTCTTATCTAAATACAACACTAAATTGGAGAAAATTACCACCTTACAGCTTCTGCAATTGCACCTTTTTGAGTTTGAGTTTGAATTTAGTTTATTGTTATGTATACCGAGGTACAGTGAAAAGTTTTTGTTGTGTGCTATCCAGACACCAGAAAGACAATATGTTTAAGAAGGAACTGCAGATGCTGGAAAATCGAAGGTAGACAAAACTGCTGGAGAAACTCAGCGGGTGCAGCAGCATCTATGGACCGAAGGAAATAGGCAACGTTTCGGGCCGAAACCCTTCTTCAGACTGATGGAGGGGGGGGGGGGGGGGGGGGGGGGGGCTGAAGTGGATGAAGTCAGTCAGTTGTGTGTCTTCCCTTCCCTCCCGCACCACCCCCTCCCGGGCACTTTCCCTTGCAACCGCAAGAGATGCTACACTTGTCGCTTTACCTCCCCCCTCGTCTCCATTCAAGGACCCAAGCAGTCGTTCCAGGTGCGACAGAGGTTCACCTGCATCTCCTCCAACCTCATCTATTGCATCCGCTGCTCTAGATGTCAGCTGATCTACATCGGTGAGACCAAGCGTAGGCTTGGTGATCGTTTTGCCGAACACCTCCGCTCGGTCCGCATTAACCAACCTGACCTCCCGCTGGCTCAGCACTTCAACTCCCCCTCCCATTCCGTTTCCGACCTCTCTGTCCTGGGCCTCCTCCATGGCCAGAGTGAGCAACACCGGAAATTGGAGGAACAGCACCTCATATTCCACTTGGGCAGTCTGCATCCCGGTGGCCTGAACATTGAATTCTCCCAATTCCGTTAGCCCTTGCTGTCTCCTCCCCTTCCTAGCTCTCCCTCAGCCCTCGGGCTCCTCCTGCTCCTTTTTCCTTTCTTCTTCCCGCCCCCCCCCCACCCTCCATCAGTCTGAAGAAGGGTTTCGGCCCGAAAACGTTGCCTATTTCCTTCGCTCCATAGATGCAGCTGCACCAACTGAGTTTCTCCAGCACTTTTGTCTACAACAGAAAGACAATACATGATTTCAATTGAGCCAACCACAGTGTCAATGGTAGGGAGTTGGTTTGTTGGCTGCGTCTACAAATCTCTCCAATTTCTTGCGGTCTTGGATGAAGCTGGTCTCAAATCATGTTATGATATAAATACTATTGGCCAACAGGCTTCTTGAACATCTGCTTTCCTGCAAATATTTCCATCACCTGGAGGATTTCATTTCTCCATCCAGAGGTAGCCAGCTGCCTAAAGCTAAGGGGTTTCCCCAAGGAGAGAGAGATTTATCAGCAGGTTTAGTTTTCAAGTTGAGTCCCGAGAGATCAGCTTTTCTGCAACATCCTTAGCCAACTTAGTCCTTATCCTAGTCACCAAATTCCAGTGCTTAAGGTGCCCTGATTCTAAGATGGCAACATATGTCCTAAACTATAAATTCAAGATGTAAAACTATCTGACCAACCCTGGATTTCTGACCAGCTTTTCAAATTTCTGTTCAGCAATGTGTGACTCAGTAACTCCAATTATGCTCAATTACAAGTTTTAAGTGATCATAAGATCTTTGGTGTTTTTGATTGCAAAATTCCCAGAATTCTCTGGGTATTAAATCCATGCCCCAAAGTGTCAGCTGCTGAAAATCTGTTCTGCTCAAAATCGAAAGTAGTGAGAACTAGATCAAGAAACCTCGGATTGTAAGAGATCATAACATGATCACTAGATCAGCAATGGCAGTTTATATGATTCTTAAACTGGCAGGTTCATCAATGGTCAAGCACTTACAAAAAAGATGGTCTGGTTAGTTTGCTTACAACCCACTCCTTCCCATCCATCTTCCCAGGATTTGACACTAGCAAAGTAGTGAAATCCAGCGGGCGGCGCTGAGCTTGGAACACCGCGGAGCCTGGGATCTCACGACGAGGTCGCCAGAGTCGGAGCATCGAACAGCACGGCTCGTGGACTTCGGGAGCCGCGGTCTACTGGGAGGAGGCGGTCGCTCCAGACACTCCGGGCCGCTGAGAGTATTCACCCGACGCCGGAGCTTCATCATCCGGCGACAGGGCCTGAGGCATCGGGCTGCCGTATCGGCGACTGCAGAGGCCTCAATAGGCCCCGACTATGGGTGAACTGGGGATGGGACTGGACTTTGCTGCCTTCCCCCACAGTGGGAACCATTGTGGGGGGATGTTTTTATGTTGTTAAATTCTTTGATGTTATCTTTATTTGTGTGCTGCATGGCAAGTCAAATTTCACTGCACCAATTGGTGTATGTGACAATAAATGTCTATCTATCTATCTATCTATCTATCTATCTCTCCAGAGATGCTGCCTGTTACTCCAGCATTTTGTGTCAAACTTCCTAACAACCTCTCCGTAATCTGCAGCTTCAAGCCCAAGGAAAAGCCATGCAATACTAGTCCATGGAAAGGAACAATCAGCATGGGAATTGTGCGATTTCTATTATATTTAATTCTAGGATTTAATGTTTTAGCTAAATCAGAAAAGAATAGCCCCTCTTTGGATACAAGATTAAAAAATAACTTTAAAGTTTCTTGAAATTCCCATTTCCTCTTTGAGTCTCTCCGGCAATCATAGTTCCTGTTTACAATTGCTAACCTCATCCTGTACTTTGGCTTCAAACCATTTGCAACTTCCTGCACCCAAAAGTAAAGCTATTTCAACTTATTTTTGGTTGATTTAAGAGGATGTTACTGAAAATAGACCATAAAAGATGTACAACAAAGAAGATTAAAAAAAGATATCCAGCATATCATTGCACAATTAAGTTCGTGTTTTTTTGTAAATAAAAACTCGATTGAAAATTAATTGTGCAAAAACATTTCACATGGGAGTCTGGGTGTGCTGATGCAGGTGACTGTTCTGACAAACAACAATCAGATATCTGTAATGAAACTCAATTCATTGCATATGCGTGCAGTGCAATGGAATGTAAAAGTACATTTTTTAAATTCAAGACATACTTCCACCCATGTCTAACCTGAAATGTTCAATATGTGTCACACCCAAAGACCTAATCACACCACGAGCGGAACTGCACATTTTCCAAAGATTTTGCAAATAGCAATAACCAAATAGTGCCAAGCATACATTATAATTATATGTACCCAAAATACTTTTATGGGATTTTGCACAAGAACTTTTCTGTGATCTAAAATTGATCTTGGAATAGCAGTCTTCATGGGTGATCTGTGACTCATACAATGCCATTCTCCATTTCCCTAATCAGATTACTGAGGCATGCAGAGTACATTTGTGGATGAGTACATTATTTCATACAACATCAAGCAAAATGAAAAGAGGGTAAAATGTGATTATATCAGAAGAAAGAAAATAGATGTAAAGACTTAGGATGCCTGACAGACACTGCCTTATATTTATGTGTCCCTTTGCAATCTCAGGTCACATCAAAATGAACAACCGTTAAAGTTTTTAGTTATAAAGACTTGCCAATGAAGACAAATTGTTAATTTGTGCACAGCAAGCATTCCAAACAACAAGATCACCATGACCATGTGATTGGATTTTCATTTTAAGTGATTTTGACGGAGGGAATCTGGGTAGGAAGAGGCAAGTGTGAGAGTAAGAGAACTAATGGGATGAAGTCTCCAGTCCTGCCCAAAAAGCAAAGAAGCAAGAGGGGGAGGAGGAACATGCCAAATACAAATAGATACAAAATCAGGCAGACAGCCGTAAGCAACAGGCAGACACAGACGAGTAATGAAAGATGATAAAAAAACGTTTAACAAAGACAGAGTGGGGGACAGTAAGAGAGAGGGGGAAAAGGGATAGATCCAAATAGTAAGTGGCAGATGGAACCTTGCACATGTACCAAATCGGCAGCCTTGAATACAGAAGACCGTTCTTAAAAAACAAAATCATGCCATGTACAAATTTAATTTCCTTTCCAAACAATTAACTCAGGATGGTCTATGATGCAGTTACTTCTCAGGCTTTCTTGGAAAGCTTCAATGCAGGAAATATTTACAGATCATAACATGTATGAAGAATTGTTGAGAAATGAAATCTTTATGTTTCAAGTACATTCAGTAGTGCTCAGTTTTTTCATGAACTTTCAAACATGCTTGGAAGTCCAAAATAAGTAGAAGTTCAGATACAAGCACATCAGAACTCTTATTATGCTGATCACCACTGTGGATTGTATTGGATTGGATTCAATTTATTGTCATTGTCTTTTTGAGACAACAAAATAATATTTTCCTTACAGTCATACAAATTAAAAAAAACACAAAACACAGAATACAGTAGTCCACAAGGCACCAAAGTTCCCCACTGTGAGGGAAGGAACCAAAGTCCAGTCAACCTCCTCGCTGATGTTCCCCAATGTTCACCCATGGTCGTGGCCTCCCGAGCCCCCCGCAGTTGCCGCTACGGGCAGCCCGATGTTCAGGCCCTCTCGCCGGGAACGATGGAACCCCGACGTCGAAAGGTAAGCCATCCTCAGCTGCCTGGACCTCTGAATCGGCCACATCCAGTTGGTAGGCCGCGAGGAGGGGGGCGAGGGCGCAACTGGGATAATAGTTGCATCCTCGCCAGGAAGCGACTGAAGGACGGTTTCCCCCTTACACTACCCTCTTCCCCCCCCCCCCACATAAAACACACAAAAAATATCTAAAGAACATACTTTAAACATAACAAAAAATAAAAAAGATACCAGGCTGAAGGCGGAGGCAGCCAGTAACAGCGCCACCGGATGTCCAGAAGCTGAAATTTTTGCCAATGCTGAAATTTTGTAAAAATAGAATAGAGAAATTATAAATAATGATGAATAATAATGAGAACAAATGATGAATAGAGAAATAGAATATAGAAATAGAGAAATCTTGACAAGAACAAAACAAAATACCACGATAGTGAAGCTTTTTCTTGACCATCAGCCTTTTCTTTCAAATTAACATGGATTTTAGGGGCCACAGTTTAAGAATAAGGAGTAAGCCATTTAGAACGGAGACGAGGAAACACTTTTTCTCACAGAGAGTGGTGAGTCTGTGGAATTCTCTGCCTCAGATGCTTTCAAGAGAGAGCTAGATAGGGCTCTTAAAAATAGCGGAGTCAGGGAATATGGGGAGAAGGCAGGAACAGGGTACTGATTGGGGATGATCAGCCATGATCACATTGAATGGCGGTGCTGGCTCGAAGGGCCGAATGGCCTACTCCTGCACCTATTGTCTATTGTCTATTTAATCATTTATCTACAACTATCCACAATTCATTGTTTCTGAGAATGTGCTATGCACAAATTGAATTTACAAAGAACAAATATGACCGCAAGGCAACGATGGCCCCAAAACAGTTCTAAGATCATCCAAGATCATCCTGAAAATCGTAAAGACCAGGACAATCCTTCTTCAGATATGATAGAATTCGAGAAAACCAAACTTTCTTTCTTGCCACACCTATAAGATACCAGCCAGCTAATGCCATGCCAGGAGTCCATTCATGCTGTACATTTAAACTATAGACGGAACTATGTGAGCTCAGCAAAAAATGGATCAGATTAAAGTTGAGCACACTTAGTCCATCTAGTCTTGAGTAATGGTAGAAAATGTTAACAGATGATAGAAACAAGAACATTTCAGCATTAACAATGTAGGAACTCAACTAAAGTACTAAATCCAAGGCTAAGTGTGTCCAGCAAGCTTCAACCATAAATGCACAATGTACAATCAAACTCTTGCTGAGATTGATTGCAAGAGTCAAATATTACGTATCCATCATTACCAAAGTTATTCTTCAGCCAATCTGACACATTCCCCTTCACCTTAAAACATATACACCAAAAACAACACAAATCCTGTCAAATACAGTTACTTTAGCACAGACTGGACTTGGTGCATTTCTAGCTGGCATTGGGCAACTCGCATGAGGGAAAACAGCTCAGGATTAACTTGTCCTCAAAAAGGAAGACAAATACAACAAGTCTAGTTTTCTTCTCTTTGGTATACTCTCAAAGAAACAAGTGTGTTATTGTCATGTGCCCCAGACAGAACAATGAAATTCTTATTTGTAGCAGCACAACAGAATATGTAAACATAGTAGACACAAAATGCTGGACTAACTCACTGGACTAACAGGCAGCATCTCTGGACAGAAGGAATGGGTGACGTTTTGGTTCGAGACCCTTCTTCAGACTGATGTCAAGTGAGTGGGCGGTAACTCTCGTTGGAGAGAGGAGGAGAACTTCTTCAAAGTAGACGTACTTTGAGAAGGTTTCGCAGCAGAGCAGACAAAATGTGTAAGAAAGAACTATAGTACTCTGTAAACAATTATTTATTTATTTATTTATTTATTTATTTATTTATTTCTTCCGAGCAAGTAAAGACATTAAAGACATTAATATTAACAAAATCGAAATTATCAAACAATTGGACATTGCAATCAACATTTACAAATGAGAAGAACAAAATCAAGGTTCCAATGTCCAACTCTGAGTCTGTACAAGCTCGAAAAGGAGTGAGAAGAAGAATAACTTATTAAATCTCACCCCTTTTCCCCAACACTTCTATCATATTTAAAAATCAATTCCTTACTAATAATAATAATAATATTATAATTATATTTTGCACACATATCACACTGCCGCAGTCTCAGCAGATTGGCATCTCATTTTTTGGTACGCCCACTGTTGCACCCAACAACAAAGACTGGCTGAGAAACTTGCATGTTTTGATTGCAACATCTTCCAAAATAAGCAGCACCACATCAATTAATTCAAACTTTTTTCACAGCCATGGCCTTTACCTCTGGCCTTTAAACCCATGGCCTTTGCTGCTTAGAAGACCAAAGGCAACAGTCACATAGGAACAGCACAAGCTGCAAGTTCTCATTCAAGTCACACAACATTCCATACTGACACTGCATAATTTACAGTTCAAAATACTGGAAACCCTGACCTGATGATACTTATTTATGAGGTAATACTTAATTCTCATTTCTGGTGTGAAAGACACATGAAATTGCATAATATCACTGAATGATGATTGCATTGGGGATATTGACACAAAAACCATAGGTAATGGGACAAGGGCTTCAAGAAAGTGAAGGGATTAAATCTTTTCATTTCCTACAAACCACACAAGTCCAAGTTCAATCAGACAGTCTGATCTGGAATCATTATCCATTGTTGGGTCTGTCCCACTTAGGCAATTTTTCAGCAAACTGCCGGTGACTGTCAAGTTGCTGGCAGTCGCCTGAAAAACCGGGAACTGGAATGGCGGCTGTCAGAATGGAACACAGACAAACACATCGCAAAGGCGGGGGCCAGGGCAAGCGAGGGGAGCGCTGTCTGAAATTCACATGGTGCAAAGCCAAGGTGATACAGACACACACCACGATGAACAGGAAAGTTGGCGCTGTAATTAAGACGGCTAGCAAAGTGTACGGTAAGTCCTTTAAAAGAGGGGGGGAGAGAGGGAGAAGGAGGAGTAGGGGGGAGAAAACTTTTAAGAAGGGAGACAACTTTTAATAAGCCAGAGATAGCCAGCTGTGAAGTTCGGCGGACATTTAACATTACCAGTCGGTTATTCGTGGTTCTGAAAACTACTGCTTACGTTTCTTTCCCCCAATGAGCCAATGAAATTCACCGGTCAGCACTGGCTACAAACTACGAGAACCTAAGAGAACCTTTGACCTCCTGGCAACCCACTAGGACCTCCTTGCTACCCACCCACGGCACGAGAATTCTCGCTACTCTCCATGGCGTCTTCATTCTAGTCGCCTCTAATTTTTCAACATGTTGAAAAAATTTCGGCGACCTTAATGAGGCCGTAACTAGTCCCCAGAATGTGGGAACTCCTCACGACCATGAAGGCGACTCCCCGGCAAGCACCCACGAACATGTGTTGACCATGTGCCGACTGCATAGTCTCCTGCAGTCGCACAAAAAGTCGCCTAAGTGGGACAGGCGCATAAGATTCCAAAGGTTTCCCATCTATTTTTTTTATAATACAAGGACAAGTAGTCCAGACAGAATATCTGTAAATATTGCTACTTTGCTGCACTGCAACTGTGGAATTTCACATAATCTAGATATACTATAAAAATATATCCTTGTATATGGAATATACTGTGCACATCTAAAGCAATTTGAGCTTTCAAACTCTGAAGGGTGAAAGTATGTTAAATGGTTTTACAAGAGAAATTTATGTCAAATATACTGATGGTCATTAAAGTACTAAACAGAATCCACATTCAAATACAAAATTGCTTTAATGCAACAATCCATTAATCTTGAATTTTATATGAGCTAGATGTTCAATTTCTTGTAATTAAATCTTCCATCCTTTACCTTGATCAAAACATCAGTCAATTATGTTAGACTAATTATTATTAGTAAACTCGGCAACGGTTACTCAGATTCACAGAATCGAAACACATTATTTGGTCTAATCAGTCTATGCTAGTATGCACCATTTAAGTCTCCATTGTGCACTTGTCATGTAAATCTTTCAGCAAAGCCTCTCAATCCCTTCTTCCTCGTAGCTTCCTCTTAAATGCCATTCACCTCAAATACACCCCACAGTAAGAAGTTAAAAATTTTCACCAGGATTCGAATTAAAAACATTTCTTCCAGTTCCCTGTTGGATTTCTCAGTGACTACCTAATATTGATGGCTTGTAGTTATGCTGTTGCTCTATAGCTACACATTTCCCCTCTCTGTACCCACTCTATCAAAAACCCTCATGACTTTAAATCTCCAAACGTTGAGAGAAAATGTGGCCAGTCTGTTCAATTTTAAGCCATTTTTTTGGTATCATTTTTTGTAAATCTTCTCTATGGCCTCTTCATTGCCTCCAGGTCATTCAATAACATGCCAACGAGAAATGAATGCAGTATTCTCTATGATCTAAACAAAGTTCAAAAGACATTTGGCATAACCTCCTTACTTTACAAATTCTATTCCTCTTGAAATAAACCCTAGTACTTGGCTTGATTTCTTTCTGACTTTGCTAAGTTGTACTACCTCAACTCGATTCACACCATCCAACTAATGTGATCTCTCTATTCATTCAACAAAAAAGGTTTTATTTATCTCAGAACTTCCCCTGCAGATTATTAGCAAATTCTATTAGTTTACAAAACTCCTGCATTTTATAACAATTGTCACAATTATTTAAAGTCTGCTCCAATTTGGTACATACCACAAATTTAGAAATTGTGGTTTTGATTGTCTATCCATGTTATTTTTGGCTTCATTATAAATGCTTCCTTTTTCCTGTCTACGTACTGTGACTGCACTTCTCGTTTTTCCTTTCCTAAATATAGTATACCCTGCAATGTTTAATTACAGTAGTGAGTTTTCTGTAGCTCTTTCAGTAATCCTATATTTGTCCAATTTATTTAAACTGCTTGCTACCTACTTGCATACAAATATTGCCAATTCTTTTTTTTATTTTATTGCATATTTCAACACATCTGGACAATCTTCAGTTGACAGGCAGTTCATTATGCAGAGTGCATACAATTTATCTCATCCTAAAGGTGTATAACAAATATCTGCTGTGATTTACCTACAGATAATATATAACTTTATGAGATAATATATAACTTTATGAACAACAGATTGCGAGAAGGTCTGCTGAGAACTGATCCTGATCCTTCTTTAAAAAAAAAGTTAATTAAACTATCTTAAACTATTTGTTGTCCATGTCTTTTTAGCTCATTTTGCAATTAAGGGAGAATATGGGCACAGAGGAACACATCCATTTTGCACGAATTCCACTATCATCAAACATTGTGAAGTTAGCAGTAACACAACACATACATAAAAAGATACTAAGTGCTGGAGTAACTCAGCGGGTCAGGCAGCATCTCTGGAGAACATGCATAGGTGACATTTTGGGTCGGAACCCAACCTCAGACTGGTTGTGAGGGAGAAGGGGAGGAAATTGGAAGTGAGGGGCAGGACAAAGCCTGGCAAGAACTTGGGCGTGCTGGTGCAGGATTCCTAAAAAGTTAATTTGCACGTCAAATCGGTAGTAAGAAAGGCAAACACAATGCTACCATTTATTTTGAGAGGACTAGAATGCAAAAACAGGGATGTAATGCTGAGGCTCTATGAAGTGCTGGTCAGACAACATTTGGAGTATTGTGAGCAATTTTGGCCCCATATCTGAGGAAGAATTACAAGATTGATCCCAGGAATGAGTGGGTTAACATATAATGAGCATTTGAAGGCACTGGGTCTCTACTCAATGAAGTTCAGAAGTATGACAGTGGACCTCATTGAAACTGACCGAATTGTGAAAGACCTGGATAGTGTGGATGTGGAGAGGATGTTTCCGCTAGTGATAGAGTCTAGGACCAGAGGTCATAGCCTCAGAATTAAAGGACGTTCCTTTAGGAAGAAAATGAGGATGAATTTTGTTAGTCAGAGGGTGGTGAATCTGTGGAATTCTTTGCCACAGAATGTTGTGAAGGCCAAGTCAATGGAAGGTAGACAAAAGTGCTGGAGCATCTATGGAGCGAAGGAAATAGGCAACGTTTCGGGCCGAAACCCTTCTTCAGACTGATGTAGGGTGGGGGGGGAGGGGGCGGGGAGAAGAAAGGAGAAAGGAAGAGGAGGTGCCCGAGGGCTGAGGGAGAGCTGAGAAGGGGAGGAGACAGCAAGGGCTACCGGAAATTGGAGAAGTCAATGTTTATGCCGATAGGGTGCAAACTGCCCATATGAGGTGCTGCTCCTCCAATTTCCGGTGGTGCTCACTCTGGCCATGGAGGAGGCCCAGGACAGAAAGGTCAGATTTGGAATGGGAGGGGGAGTTGAAGTGCTGAGCCACCGGGAGATCAGGTTGGTTAATGAGGACCGAGCGGAGGTGTTCGGCGAAACGATCGCCAAGCCTACGCTTGGTCTCACCGATGTAGATCAGCTGACATCTAGAGCAGCGGATGCAATAGATGAGGTTGGAGGAGATGCAGGTGAACCTCTGTCGCACCTGGAATGACTGCTTGGGTCCTTGAATGGAGTCGAGGGGGGAGGTAAAGCGACAAGTGTAGCATCTCTTGCGGTTGGGGTGGAACGGGAGGGAAGCGAAGAATTGACCAGGGAGTTACGGAGGGAGAGGTCTTTGCGGAAAGCAGACAGGAGGGGAGATGGAAAGATGTGGCGAGTGGTGGGGTCACGTTGGAGGTGGCGAAAATGATGGGGGACTATTTGTTGTATGTGACGGCTAGTGGGGTGAAAGGTGAGGACTAGGGGCACTCTGCCCTTGTTACGAGTGGGGGGGATGTGGAGAGAGAGCAGTGTTACGGGGTATAGAAGAGACCCTGGTGAGAGCCTCATCTATAGTAGGGGAGGGGAACCCCCGTTCCCTGAAGAATGAGGACATTTCCGATGCCCTCATCCTGGGAGCAGATGCGGCGTAGACGGAGGAATTGGGAGTAGGGGATGGAGTCCTTACAGGAAGCAGGGTGGGAAGAAGTGTAGTCTAGATAGCCATGGGAGTCAATGGATATTTTTAAAGCAAATATTGATAGATTCATGATTAGTATGTGTGTCAGGAGCTATGGGAAGAAGGCTCCTGGGGTTGAGAGGGAGAGATAGATCAACCATGATTGAATAGCGGAGTAGACTTGAAGGGCCGAATAGCCTCATTCTGTTCCATCACTAATAAACGTGAATATAAACAAGGGGAAGTTTTGATAGGCAGATGGTTGGGAAAAGGCTAAATATGAAAGAATAGGGTGCGAGGCAAAAGGTTTGAAGAGTTGCGAATTGTGAAGCTAGAATGGGGGGGGGGGGGGGGTTACAGAGGAATATTATAGTTGCCCAAAATTGGACAATTCAATGTTCATCCCATTGGGTTGCAAGCTACCCAGGCGGAATACGGGATGCTGTTCCTCCAGTTTGCGTGTAGCCTCACCCAGTCAATGGAGGAGGCCAACAACAGAAAGGTCAGTCTTGGAACAGGAAAAGGACTTAAAATAGCTAGCTACCAGGAGATCCAGAAGCCCTTGGCAGACCAAGCGCAAGTGTTCAGCGTAATGGTCGCCAAATCTACGCTTGGTCTTGCCGATGTACAGGAGGCCACGTCGGGAACACTGGATATAGTAGATGAGGTTAAAGGAGATACATGTGAACCTCTGCCCCACCTGGAAGGACTACTGGGGTTCCTGGATGGAAGTGGGAGAGGAGGTATAGGGACAGGTATTATAGCTCCTGTGGTTGCAGGGAAAAGTACCTGGAGAGGGGGTGGTTGGGGTGGAAGGAGATGAGTAAACCAAGGAGTTGCAGAAGGAGCGGTCTCTGCGGAAGATGGAAAGGGGTGGGTATGGGAAGAAGTGACTGCTGGTTGGAAATGTCAAAGGACGATGTGTTGGATGAGGAAGCTCGTGAGTGAAGGGGAGGACTAGGGGAAGTCTCTTTGTTCTGTCTGAAGGGAGGGGAAACAGGAGAAGAACTATGGGACACAGAGGAGAAGCAGGTGAGGGATCCGACAGCAGGGGGGGTGAGGGTGTACCACGTTTACACAGACATCCTGGAATAGAAAGCCTCATCCTGAGAGCAGATGCAGCAGAGACACAGCGACAGAGAAATTGAGAGCAGGGGGTAGCATTTTTGCAAGAGGCAGAGTGGGAAGAAGTGTTGTCCAAATAACTGTGGGAGTCAGTAGGTTTCCAACAAGTTGATCTCATCTGTCCCCTTTGATGGAGACAGAGATCAAGAAATGGGAGAGAGGTGTAAGAGATAGTCCATGGAAATTTGAAGGAACGGTGGAAGTTAGAGATGAGATTAATGAAATCAACGAGTTCTGGATGGACGCAGGAGGCACACCGATGCAGTTATCAATATAGCAGAGAAAGAGTTGGGAGATGGTGCCAGTGTTCGGTTGGAGCAAGAATTGCTGGATGTAACTGACGAAACGACATGCAAAGCTGGGGCCTAAGTAAGTGCCCATGTCTACACCTTGAACTTGGAGAGGAATCTATGGAGAAGTTGTTCAGGACGAGTACAAGTTCCACCAGGCGGAAGAGGTTTGTTGAGGGAAATTGTACACAACACCTTTTAATACCTTAATATTTATCTACATGGTTTACCATCACATGATTAGATCAACAAACATCAATCCACTCTTCCCTGCTTGTAGTCAAATATGAAACCTACAGATTTATTGACATCTTCAAAGCGTCATGAATGTTTGATTGTTCAATGACTGCATTCAACCCCAAATATCTACAATGAGCTGAGGCTGTGTGAAAAGAAAGCTTTCTTGCAACAAATGAGATCTGGGGCAAAATTTATGACCCCATTAATTTCTAAGTGAATTATACAGCACAGAAAAGAAAAATAATTTTTGATGTAATGTTTTAAAGAAATAAATATTTGAATTTGCAGCTGAAAAATGAATAAAAATAATACATTTATCTCATTGTTACTAGTTTCTAAATGTCTCTGGTTGTGTCTCAGTTTTAACAACCAACAAAGCTGATTTAAAGATTTGGCAGCTATCAAAGCTTCCAGTGCATTTCAGAGGCAGAGATTCTTTTGTGCACTCTTGGAGGTCTGTAATTGCTGAGATCAAACCAGCGAAGAGCAAGGTGTCTCTAGCCAGTGAGACCTATCACTGGATCTGGAGCAGACAAATAAGAACACTGGATGATCATGGACAGAGATGGTGGGTACTAAGCTCACATCAACATGATCTGGCCAGTGATCTCTGTGTATCATCACAACAGGTGAAAATAAAACTCCTAATCCTTTGTTGCTACAAAATGATTGAAGTAGTTTTGTTGAACATTTGGATTAAGTCTTAAAAACCAATATTTGCAGCAAACCAATGATTTATTCTTTTTTCCTCCCAGCCTACACTACAGGTTTTCCCCAGCTTACAAACATCCGACTCATGTACAGTATTTACAGATGCACAAACATTTGGAAGACTGGCACGGTGGGTTTGCCCACTGTTGTGAGGCTGCAGGCATCATCTGTTGCGTGGCAATTCGGTTTTTAGCCACATTTCCAACTCGCAAAGTATTTGGATTATGAACGATTTTCAGGAACAAAATCCTGTCCCATCTTGTGGGGGACATGTTTCTAATATTGTAGAAAGCAGCCCTCTATACTCTGTTCAACAATGATTGATAAATCAGTGCAATCTTGAGTAAAAGAAGAAAATGGGCAATAATTGTCAAGAGAAGTATGTCCCAATCCAATTCGAATGACATAGTTCTAAATTCATCCAGGGATATCAGTGGGAATATTCTTTACATGCAATGCATTATCAAATTTGCTGTGTATAACAGAAAGAGCTAATTATCCTGAGGCTATGCTGCATGCGACACTGTTTTGGTATTTTTTACCAAGTATACAAGGTATATTTTGTTAATCTTATCATGACAGATTTTACTTTGCATCTGTTCCCGATTGTGTAAATCACTAATCCTGGCCAACAGCCACTATCAGGAATGACGCCTGGCTGTCATGTGTTCTACCCTCTTTTTCTTGCACATAGAACATGTTCTGTGCTTCAAATTCACTATCACTTTATTAAACCTCCTTTTCTTTCATCAAGATTGATAAAATTAACACATCTTGAATTTACACATTCTTTTAATTAGGACCCACTGGCCAAAACATCACCCTTAAATTACATCTGTGATTCCTCAAGACCGTTTCAAAATATCATAAAGCAAATTCATTTAATTTTAAAATAAGGTTGTTTATGTTATCACGAAGGCAGAACAGTTTGATATCTCCACCATAAAGAAAAATAACCAATTGCAAGGAAGTTGCATCTGGTGCACCCTTCTGACAAAAAAAGAACGAGACCTAATTTATAGCTGCCATGTATTAATTTTGTAATCTAAAAATTAATTAAGTCTTACACAAATAATTATTTAACGACCTCTGGGGCTATCTGTTTGGGGACCAAGATCAAATATCTATAATGAGATTCTACCCAAGTACATATGTGAAACATAATCACTTTAACTCGTATTCATATAACTGTCAAATGGCTGATAATATTAATGCTTAAAGTTTGAAGAGTAGAGCTGCTTTGACAAAAACAGTCGTTGCTCCTGTACTGAACCACAGTAATGCAATGACAATGCAATTAAGATCATGATGGTGATTTCTGTTGCTCAAGAAATTTGCTTTTTATATGTACACAATGCAGTTGAAACATATAATTAAAAAAACATAATTTAAAGAAGCAACGGAACATTATAAAAACCAAGTGGTTATTTTACCAAGTCGGTTTACAGTCTTACTTTGCTTCCTAAAGAATACCACAATTTCTTATTGTTGTGTCAACATAAAAATTAAAAGCAAAATGTTTTAATGGCCATTAAATCTGATTATACTTTGATTTTACATGTATTATACAGTTATCCTTAATAATATCACTCCAATGAGAGAAATCAATTTAATTTGTTTCTTCAAAATTCTAATGAATTCATGGTTTCATTCTTGGTGCATGACCAGCATTGTTTGCCTTTAAATCCTTCTTCAAAAATCAATTGTGTTTTGGAACATTTCTATAGTCGAAATTAGCTTCAAAAATCCCAAGGGAAAAATAATGGAGGAGATATTTGAACACAGATAATTCAAAACACAATACAACTTTGATTGAATGATAAACAGATTACATTTGCTATACATTGTTTAGGTATGTTACAAAACTTACCTTCAGTCGCGCTGTAATTCTGCCACTGGCCGTGTGCGCGATTTTGGCGCCTTTAAGGGGGGGCGGGGTTAAAACGCGGGTTTCTCCTCCCTTGTCCTGGTTAATATTTTGTTGGAGTACAAGCGTTGGCTGAAGAATCGTTCCTAGTGGCCTTTTGTATATTTTTTATTTTTATTAAATCGTCAATGTCAGCGCTAAATTTTAAAATCAGCTCCTGAAGCGTCAACGCCGATAACGGGGAGGGATTTCACACACGGGACAGGTAAACGAAAGTGGTTTCTTTAAATGTATAAAAGTGCTTCTTAAGAAGCCTTTAATTCACATTTTTTCATGCGACACGGTGATTTTATTCCCCGAACTAACGGCAGTATTTTTCATGCCAATACGGGGTTAAATTCACCGTAAATCAACGTTCCAAAAGATCGCGTTCCAGAAATCCTCACTCACAAGATGATTTAAATGCCCATTAATTTACAGGTATTAAACATTCAATTCCTTCCATTTGGCCTGTAAATTCATGAAAATTAGATTTAAAAATTATGTTATATTGTGAATTATTGTGTGAATGTTATTTGGACACTTAGGCTATTTAAAAATGTTAATCTATTCTTAAGAAATTGATAGATGTTTAGATCTAGTAATTGAATTTTGTAATTAGCTACAATTAGGTAACTAACTAATTATATGCTTTACTTTCATGTCTTCTAAGTAAGATTGTTTCATATTTGTTTCAGAATGCTTCAATCTATAATAACTGAAAATTTCTTTCAGTTATCTTAATTTTTAAGAAAGTTATGGGCTTTTGACTGTCCTCGATCACAGCTTTTGTGTTAAGTCAATGGAAAAGCAATAGGGAACAAGCTGCTAATTTCCGAGTATGAAAATGGCCATAACTTCTTTAATACTGAAGATATGAAAGTGAATTAGGTGTCAAATTAAACTTCTTTTTATGCTTTATCTGATGGGATAAATTGCAGACTTTATTTTTAAAATCTCAAAATTTTGTAACATTGCTACATTGTTGAATATATTAAAATAATATAATTTTTTACTTTAGTTCAGAACATTAACTAAATGCTGATGCATTGACATGGTCTCCTTTTAGATTATGTTTCTTCAAACATATACAAAACATACTTCAACTAACAAGGCAACAACAAAAATAATTCCTATTAATATGATAACAGTCTTCCATCAAAGACAATTTGAACACAATAAGAAAGTTCATTAAACAGCGGACTAAAGCACAATCTTCACAAATAACCTTGTAGAACATTAATAAGCAGTAAGGGCAACAAGAGTATAACGATCATTCCACGTGTGTATGTACATTTAATTAGAAATTATTTCAAATCAAAAAAATAATGGACTGATATGCCAAGATGACTTTTGTGCTTTAAACAGGCTTTTATATTCTTTTAAAATTGTCCCAAGTGATACTGAATGTTTAAGAATGTGTAACACATTCAATAGCCCCAATGATGAAACTAGTGGTGGAAACTCACTGGGTGTCAAAGCAATTCATAGGATCCCTTAGGCTGTCAGCATTGAAACACACCTATAATGAACAGGCCACCAGTAGAAGTCTGTGCTATGGGCATTCTACAAGAAACAGTGTGCACCTGTGCAGGCAGCCAGCCAACTGTTTTACGGCAATGGAATAGTTACTGATTACTGGAATAAACGCCCCATCAACATTCCACTCTCAGGCCTTCCTGTTGCACTGTCCTTCCAAGTCCCTTAAAAATTCCTCTTCCTCAAGCTTCCACCAAGCTCCTCCGCCCAACACCTAAGAGTACAGGGTGATGTCGCCCCATGACAGCATTGGGGACAATAATTGGGAAAATTCATGGTCTAACAATAGGAAGTAATCTGAGGTCCAACAAAAGAAGGTGGATAGTCGGCGATCTAGCAATGGGAGGAGAAACAGGTCCATGTTCCAAAAGCAGTACGATGCCTCATAGTCCACAAAAGGGGCAAGTAATTAGGTATGATAGCTGGTTGAGTGGGAAGAGTTCAGATGTATTTTGTCAAGGGCAATGTGGGCACTTAAAAGATGTTGTTACATTTTTCACTCGGCAAAAGGTACATTTCAAAGCAATCTCTCCATTATCACACACCTTAGGTTACAAAAAAGTGGTGAGTGTAATTATGTCTTTAATGGAAGCTAATTTCTGCTAAATTCTAGCTCAATGGCAATATTTGTTGATTCAATGATAGCAGTTCATTTGATTAAGAACTTTTTGCAATGTATAACTTGTTAAAATAGCATCCCAGAGACATTTTTGAAACTGCTGGACAAGCAAATTTTTCATCAGATCCTCGTGATCAATAAACCACCATTGAGAAATGAGGAACAATGGGTTACAGGTTAGGCAAGCTTATGACCTATTTAATTAAAAAGTGAATTATAAAACTGGCTCCACCAAATTACGACTATAATTTCATCTATCATTTCTCTGGTGAAAAAGATAAATATTGCAAATGTCATAACAAGTGTACAAAATTATTTAAGGCTTCTAACACTAGTTTACAGTCACAAATTAAATTTATTGCCTTTCAATACAATTGATATGTCAGCCTTATAACACCCAAATGGTATGTGTTAAAATTGTAAAATACATGAGGGAGCCGAAACTCACAGATACCTTCAACCTTTGGTTTGATTCATTTCAAATTAGTGATGCAATATTTCAGATAGAGAAAAGGCAGCAACAAAAATAAACCTTCAGAACATTTTCTGCATTTTATTAGCATTTAGATTCATTCAGGATTAAGCAAAATTCAAATTTGTCATTCCACCAACTGTATCATTTCCAAATTCAATTGTATTGATTTTCTCCAGAAAGTAAACACATTTAGTTTTAAACATTTTCCTGCCAAGAGATTTGTGGTCTGAAGAACGGTCCCGACTCAAAACATCACTTTGTGTCTTTTTTTTAATGAAAAACTCGTACATAACTAACTGGTTGAAACAAAGTAAAGAAAAAACAAATCTAACATGTCTCAACATCAAAAAGAAAGCCCATCAACACCTCTACTTCCTTAGAAGATTGAGGAGATTCAGTGTGTCAATAAATACTCTCTTGAACTTCTACAGGTGTATGGAAGAGAGCCTATTGACTAATTGTATCAGGGCCTGGTTCGGCAACTCAAAAGCTTAGGTACAAAGGAGATTACAAAGTGGTGGACATCATGGTAGCCAGCATTATCAATGATCCACACTACCCTGGCAATGGTCTAATTTCACTCCTGCCATTGAGAAGAAGGTATCCGAGTCTAAAACTAATGTCCAGGTTCAGGAACAGCTTCTTCCCAACAACCATAAAGCTAATAGACAGTATGAACAACTAAACTCCAAACTGCCTGGGTTACACTAGTGGCTTTGGGCTTTGTGTTGTTTTTGCACTACTTTTTAATTTATAAAACAGTTTTTGTTTATATTCTCTATTTGGACGCTGTGTTTACAAACCTGTGGTGTTGTTGTTGCAAGTAAGAATTTCAACGTTCTGTTCCAGTTCATATAACAATAAAACACTAGACTCTCTAAAAACTGATGTTTTATATGGAAGACATCCCAAAAATGTGTAGTTAGTCAGTTCATTTGCCATTGTAAATTGCGCTGAAGTGTGCAGGCAAGTTTTGAAATCAAAGGGAAATAGATTAGAATACAGGGAGTATAAAAGACGGAAAGAGTGTCTGTCAATCTGCAATTGATGGTCACCGTGGACTCGATGAAGGGCCTGTATCCGCACTATATCGCCATGACACTGTGACCGTTTGGTCAGATAATAAACCAAGTCTTTCTTTCCATTAGCAAAGAATGTGAGAAAGCATTATAATTTTCACAGAATCAAGTCAAAATGTCACTAGTCTCCTATACAAACGAAATTCATGGCATCAATAAAGACCAGCAATATTTTACTTAAAACCACCTCACAATAGGGTGCCTAAAGTCATGGCTTAAATACACCATCATAATACACACCATTGAAAAGAATGTTGCATTGATAAATAAGAAGGCACTGATGCGCACATTCTCTAACATTCCGACTAACAACACAATCTCAACTTCCTGAATCTGCATTCATCACCGTAAGACTGATTTGTTGGCATATGAAATTGGATAGTCCAGGAAAACATTAAACAGGCATACAAATATGCAGACATTTTAGCACAGGTGGAACAGCACTTCAAAGTGTTTGCCGGCTAATACTGAGCAAAGACAAGGATCAAAGTGGCGTCTTTGGGAAACTATTTCCCTCGATCTCAATCTCGGTTTATAAAACCTCGTACGGATAGAAACGCAATTACAAAATCAAAAATGCATCAGCTTTATGGCTGCGAAGTGATTGATATTTTAAGTATGCAACCATTAGAAGAGTCACACCTGTTTACAGAGAGGACGCTAGAGCCGTGCGGCCCATCACTCTGGAAGTGAAATTCCTTTATCTAAGCACCCACACTATCTTCCCGTTTGTATTTTATCTTCATCCCTTCTGATATTTTTTTCCTCCCCCTTTTACCTGTTGCGTCCTTTCTGCTGGGTTCTTCATCACCGCCTGCCTGAAGCTGTTATCCACATAAGACGCCATGGTGTCGGTCGGGAGTTTCTTTGGGTGATCTGGGCCTCGCCTCGGCTGCCCGCTTCCCTGCGCCCCCGGGCCGTCCGCTGGGCGGCGAGACGGTGGCGGTGCTGATGTCGGCGTCGCTGGCAGGCGCGCCCCCGGGCCGTCCGCTGGGCGGCGAGACGGTGGCGGTGGTGATGTCGGTGTTGGTGTCGGCGTCGCTGGCAGGCGCGGCCTGTGCGCCGGCTCCGAGCCCGCGGCTCCGGGCCCCAACGGTCAATCCTGCTGGCTCAGCGCGAGCGCAAGAGGGTGGCCAACCACCAACGGCCGCCTCGCACCCCCTTTCAATGGGATCGGAACGTCGGCCCCGATGATCGAACCCGAGCCCTCAACCGCCGCCGCCGCTGCTGCTCCTTCTGCTGCTCAGCACAAAGCGCTGGCGCTCCGCACCACCAGCCTAGCCGTTCCGGCTCCCTGCCATCCTTCATAATCCATCCGGATTCCTTTCTTCACACCGAAAATAAAAATCGCAAACGAAAATAATTCCCTTTCACTGTCTTTACCGAGATTCTGGAATTATACTGCGAAACGCCACAGGAAGAATATACTTCAAGAATATAAATATCTTCAGATAAAAGGGGGGGGGAATCCCATCTTGAAGTGCTGTCAAATTCTTTCGTTGTTTCCTCTCAGTCGGGGAAGAGCAACCTGAACCGGGCGCTTTGTTTCATCACGAGCCGAAGATCTTCAGGAGCCGGAGGAGGGGGAAATAAAAACTCCTGGCAAAACTAAACTCCCTAAGAACTCGCCCAGAAGCTCTCTACTGCCTCCCCATGCAGATCATCCAGGGAAAGAAAAAACGAGCTCAATTTTGTCTACCTTCTTGACACCCAGAGGGCAAAAAATGCAACACATGCCATAGAGATGAGAGGATACACCACGGGATGCCATAGTATGATAGAATAAAGGAAGACTGGTTAACTTTTCTGCAACATTAAACCGTCTTTTAAATTTATACTAAAAAATGCACATTATGTATTTCTATTTGTTTAAGTACTTATTAAATCACAGAGAAATATCATTGAGCCCACTGAGTCCATGTCAGCTCCAGGCAGTATGCTCCTAACTGTCCTATACTCCCTATAACATAATTATTTCTCATGTGCCAACCAACTACCCTTTATTCCTTAAATATGTATCTACATTAAGAATTTTTTTAAAGGAAGGAGACAATTGCAAACAATGAGATAACTGCCGAAGGATCTCACTGATTGCTTCCGCGAGAAAGGTCATCACCAGAGGTCTCTACAATGACTTCCAGTGGACAAAGAAATGATTAAAGATTCACAGTGCGATTCCTGCCGAGTCACAGAGGACATCATCTTCATCGGTTCCGAAACAATTTCAAGCTCCTTTTTGTTTACAAAGCCCTTAACGGGCTTGCCTCCACCTACATCAAAAATCTGCTTTCCCACCATACCACCTCCAGGTCCCTCAGATTGGCCGACTTGGGGTTACTGACCATCCCGCGGTCTAGGCATAAGCTCAGGGGCGACCGCGCTTTTGTGGTTGCAGCACCTAGACTATGGAACAGCATCCCTCTTCCCATCAGAACTGCCTCCTGAGACAGCATCTCAGGAGAAAAGGAATAGGTGACGTTTCGGGTCGAGACCCTTCTTGAGTCTCAATCCATAACGTTACCTATTCTTTTTCTCCAGAGATGCTGCCTGACCCATTGAGTTACTCCAGTTTTTTGTGTCTATCTTCGGTTTAAAGCAGCATCTGTAGTTCCTTCCTACACACGTGATCACCCAACCTTTTTTTCCAGCTCACCAAACTATACTTGAAATTCTTTCTTTTCCTTTCCATCTCTGTGTCTCTGTTTATGATATGCATGTTCATGGAACCCCTGAATCCACAATCCAACTTCACATAGTGGACAATATTCTTCAAGGATAACTCAAATCCATCCCTCCTTATAAGTAATTTCCCAGCAATATACTTTATCACCTGCTTGTCTGAAGACAACTCAGATTTGCCTGTTGTCACCACTCAGTCTTGCTTCTGTTGGCTTACTAAATCTACAGGACAAGTGCTTTCCCCTGTGTAAAATCTTTGCACAAAACTGACAAATCAATTACCACCAGTTGTGACAAAGGCTAAACTTGGGATTTAATAAAACAAAAGATCAAAATTCCTTACTCTGTGGTCATATACATTTACTTGAGGTTAAAATATTACTGTGACAATGCAAGAGCCAACATGATATTTTCTCCTTTCTCTTTACCTCTCTATGCTAATAGCTATGTCTGACAAACTTACAACTGATTCAGAGATCAATCCACTAACAACTGACCACACAACCATTTCCTGACTAGCAAAACTGAGCAGATTTGTTAATCTTAGCAACAGATACTTGGTTTTAGTGTAGGAAGAAACTTCAGGTACTGGTTTACACCAAATATGGGCACAAAATGCTGGAATAACTCAGCAAGACAGGCAGCATCTCTGGAGAGGAATGGGTGACGTTTCGGGTCAAGACCCTTCTTCAGACTGAGAAGGGTCAGTCTGAAGAAGGGTCTCAACCCAAAACGTCACCCATTCCTTCTCTCCAGAGATGCTGCCTATCCTGCTGAGTTACTCCAACATTTTGTGTCTAACTAATTTGTAGGCATTGCTAGACATCCATTTTCACAAAAGGTATGAAGAAATGGAATGGCATTTTGTTGAGTTGCTCTGTATTGGCTCTTAAGAAGCTAATTAAAATAATGTTTTGGAATTGTAACTTCAGATCTTGACAACTCCAGAAGCTTCTCTTTTAACTTTGTCATCATCGACATATTGGTGTCTACAGATGAGAACAGGTTACAAAGCCATTGCTTTCATTTTTATATATCACGCTTTGTAAATAAATGCGCAACACATTTTTTGGAAAGGTTGTTTCAGAAAGGATGGCATTATTTTGCTTTGGAGAGTGATATTGAGATTAATGTCTGTGCATTCTTTGAAAGCCATTGAGATAAAAACAATTGTGCCCAACTATTTTTCTAGACTCTAGACTGCTTTATAAAAGCTGTGATCTGTCTGCCATTTTAAAGTGGCAGACAAATCATAACTTTGAAAGATAAGTCTGGATACACATTCCTGCACAGAGCGATTTAACTGATAGAAGTAGTCAGAAATATCTGACAGATAATGCAAGCTAGGCAAGTTTTGTAAATCCCAAAAGGATTCTATCTATCGGAGGAGATTTATTTTGAAACAGAAAGACTTCAAGAAAGGCTTCAAGTTTGCATCACATTTCATGCACTCACTTTAGTTATTTACCACAGGGCAGCCACTGCAGTTTAGCATGGAAAAGTAGGTGATGGTAGTCAGCACCCATTCCCTCTCACCTTTTGGCTGCTGCAACTTCTATCACTAGCCATTACACCTGCACACCTGAATATCTGCCTGTCATTGCATCTGTTCTGTCAGTACCATACTCATGTGGAATTTGAAAATTCACAGCACCAAATGTGTTATGTGGCAGTTCTTCACAACAATATAAATCTTCATGAAAGGCCCCATCATAGGCATAGCTCCATAAAACTAGGATTCACATCATCTAACTGTACTGCAAACAATTCTGAAGTTTGCACTTTCTCTATCAATTGCCTTTCAATGTCTTCTCTATTATTAATAATTCAGACATGGAATAGTACAACCTGGCAATGCAGTGCCACTAATTTTCCCGGCAGCAGCATCATCCAAGACTGAACAAAAACACCGATATTTGAATGCATTGTTTTCACCTATTATAAATGATAATTTGCATTTAACAATGTAATGGGCCAGGAAATATGATACTTTTAACATACCTTCATTTGTCTGTTTTAAGGTTTTTGTGAGATGCCACCTCATCTTTTTCCATTAGTAGAATTCCATTGACCTTTGTTTTAAGTTTATGTGTGTTTGATCTCAAGGTGCTGAATCATTTTAAAAGGCTTCATTGTATCATTGCTCAGAATCACATCACAAAATAAGCACTCAGGTTAAGGGTATTCTTATTCTCATCTTGCAATAAACCTATAATTGATACTATCAATATCAGAAGGGTCTTGATGTAAAGGAAGTGTCTCAACCCAAAACGTCACACATTCCTTCTATCCATAGATGCTGCCTGTCCCCCCAGCTGAGTTACTACAGCATTTTGTGCCTATCATTTTTTTTACCATTGAACACTAAATACCTCCAGCCTTGTCCATGCTTTCCTCTTTCATTACATTGCTCATCGCATCTCAATTCTGTTATGTTTCTCAGACTTATACTAGATCCAAAAGAAAACATCCAACCATACCTACCTTGACATACTGCACAGGTAAATTGAAACCCTGCCTTAATTTGCTGGTTTGAACTTCTGTTAATTTTAGTTGCAAACTGTGCACAAACATAATTTGAAATAGAAGTCTTGAAGATGAACTGTGAATTGATTTGTAAAGTTACTATGAGCTGTTTGAAATTTTATGTAACCACCCTCTTTGAGAATCTAAGATGTCTGTATTATTTTTCCTTCTCTTAAAAGGGTTATTTTTTTATTCATTAACTAATCTCACATGGATGCATGAAGACACTGCTGCCTATAGGCACCGGTCTAGGGACCAGTTGTTGAGAAATACAACTGCAGACTGCACTGCCTATTGCATTGCCAATCATATACTTTTTATTCAATACAATTACAATTAGGGCTTGATGTGTAGAGAAAGACGAGTAGAGTCCCTGCACTATTCACTTATTGAGGGGGTGGAATGCATGATGGAAGTAATTGTGACAGAAGCACTAGATTGACACAATTGGCAGAAAGGAGAGAAATGTGAAGAAATTCAAAATCCTTAAAGAGAGCAACATTAACTTTCATAAAATGAAGAACATGGTATTGCAAATATAATGAGCATGAAGATGATTAAATCTTAAATGTGAATATTTCCACCTTAGAGCAGAGGAAATGGAAGCAGAAACGATAACTGCATCAGTCACAAGCGTACAAAATGCTCGATTCAAGAAGAAAAATTCAGGAAGTTTTACATCTATGGGTCTAACATGTGTTGTGGGGAAATTCCTGGAATTTATGTCGAGGTCAGACTAAAAGTGCAGTTTGATTGAATATGCATTGATTAGTATGAGCTAGCATGGATAAATGTCTTCCACTTAAGCTGTTTCAGCTTTTGAAGCATTATCAGATTATGTCTCTGACCCCAGCTCTTCCCTGACGGGTGCTTCTCTTCCTCTGCCTCTCCCCGCTTCTGCCCACAGTTGTGAATCTGGATCTAGACCCTCCCTGCATGTAGCCCCTGCCCTTCTTGACTCTGAAACTGATGCTCCCCTCCCTTTGGTCTCCCTGGCTCCGTGTTTCTGGACTCCTGTTCCTTTCTTGACTACACTTTCCCTGCCTCTGTCCCTGCTTCTGCTGTCTACTTATGTCCGTGTTATCTCCAGCCCTGTCCTTTTCCCCGTCTCTGCGTCCTTATTCCTGCTCTCCCACTGTATGTGGATTCTTTGCTCTCTCTCTCGATCTCTGTGCTGCCCAAAGATCATAGAATCTTTGGTGTTCTCTAGTATCTTTGGTGCTGCCTGTCCTCACGCGACCTTC
>JAXLNO010002161.1:0-90943 GCA_038087875.1 Malacoraja senta | reverse complement strand
TTTTTGCATGCTGAATTTTTGTCGCTTTTCATGTTCTGAAAATGTTTCCATTACGTCACTTTTCACGTCCTCAATTTATGTCGCTTTTTGCATGCTGCTTTTTCGTCACTTTTCGTGTGCTGAAAATTTCGTCACTTTTCGCGTCTGGAAATTTTGTCGCATTTTGCATCCTGAAGTTTCGTCACTTTTCGCGTCCTGAATTTTCGTCGCTTTTCATCTGCTGAAATTTTGTCACTTTTTGCTTCCTGAATCTTCGTCACTTTTCATGTGCTGAATTTTCATAGCATTTCGCGTGCTGAATTTTCGTCGCTTTTCGTGTGCTGAATTTACGTTGGTTTGGGCGTTTTTAATTTTCGTCGACTTTCGTGTCCTGAATTTTCATCACTTTTCGCGTCCTGAATTTCGTCGCTTTTCGCCTGCTGAATTTTCGTCGCTTTTCGAATACTGAATTTTCGTCGCTTTCCCGTGCTTCATTTTCGTCATTTTTCGCGTCCTGAATTTTTGTCGAATTACGTGTGCTGAAATTTCGTTGCTTTCCACGTTCTGAAATATAGTCACTTTTTACGTCCTGAACTTTCATCGATTTCCTTGTGCTGAAATTCCGTCGGTTTTGCGTCCTGAATTTTCGTTGCATTTCTCGTCCTGAATTTTTGTCACTTTTTGCGTTCTGAATTTACGTCGATTTTGCCGTTATTAATTTTCGTCGCCTTTCGCATCCTGAAATTTTCGTCACTTTTCATGTGCTTAATTTTAGTCACTTTTCGCGTGCTGAATGTTAGTCGCCTTTCGCGTCCTGAAGTTTCATCAATTTTCACATGCTGAATTTTCGTCGCTTTATGCATCCTGAAATTTAGTCGCTTTTGGTGTGACGTAATTTTGTCGCTTTTCGTGTTGTGAAATTTTGTCGCTTCATGCATCCTGAACTTTTGTTGCTTTTCGCATCCTGAAATTACGTAGTTTTTGGCATTTTGAATTTTCGTCACCTTTCGCGTCCTGAATTTTTGTCACTCTGCATGTGCTGAAATTTCATCACTTTTTGCGTGCTGAATTTTCGTCGCTTTTTGTGTGCAGAAATTTCGTTGTTTTTCACGTCCTGAAATTTCGTCGCTTTATGCTTCCTGAAACTTGCTTGCTTTTTGTGTCCTGAATTTATGTTGCTTTTGGCGTTTTTAAAATTTTCTTCACCTTTTGCGTCCTGAATTTTTGTCGCTTTTCGCTTGCTGAATTTTCGTCTCTTTTCGCGTGCTTCATTTTCGTCGCTTTTCCCGTGCTTCATTTTCGTCACTTTTCGCGTGCTGAATGTTTGTCGCTTTTCGCATGCTGAATTTTCGTCAGTTTTTGCATGCTGAATTTTTGTCGCTTTTCTTGTGCTGATATTTTTTCCTTATTCGCGTTCTGCATTCCGTCACTTTTCACAATCTCAATTTACGTCGCTTTTCACGTGCTGCTTTTTCGTCGCCTTTCGTGTGCTGAATTTTAGTCGCATTTCGCGTCATGGAATTTCGTCGCATTTTACCTCCTGAAGTTTCGTCGCTTTCCACGTCCTGAATTTTCGTCGCTTTTCATGTTCTCAAATTTCGTCTCTTTTTGCTTCCTGAATTTTCGTCACTTTTCATGTGCTGAATTTTCATAGCATTTCGCGTGCTGAATTTTCTTTGCTTTTTGTGTGCTGAAATTCTTTGCTTTCCGGGTTCTGAAATTTCGTCCCTTTATGTGTCCTGTAATTTCGTCGCTTTTCGCATCCTGAATTTATGTTGGTTTTGTCGTTTTTAATTTTCATCGCTTTTCGCGTGCTGAATTTCGTCGCTTTTCGTGTTCTGAATTTTCGTCGCTTTTCCTGTCCTGAATTTACGTCGCTTTTTGCGTGCTGAATTTTCGTCACTTTATGCCTGCTGAATTTTCATCGCTTTTCGCATGCTGAATTTTTGTCGCTTTTTATGTGCTCCATTTTCATCGCTTTTCCCGTGCTTCATTTTCGGCATTTTCGTGTCCTGAATATTTGTCGATTTTCGTATGCTTAGTTTTCGTCACTTTTCGCGTGCTGAATTTTTGTCGCATTTCGTGTGCTGAAATTTCATCGCTTTTCACGCTCTGAAATATAGTCACATTTTACGTTCTGAATTTTCGTCGATTTTCTTGTGCTGAAATTCCGTCGTTTTGGCATTCTGATTTTTCGTTACATTTCTCGTCCTGAATTTTCGTCGATTTTGGCGTTTTGAATTTTCGTCGCCTTTCGTATCCTGAATTTTCGTCAATTTTCATGTGCTTAATTTTCGTCACTTTTCGCGTGCTGAATTTTCGTCGCTTTTCCTGTCCTGAATTTACGTTGATTTTTGCGTGCTAAATTTTCGTCGCTTTATGCGTGCTGATTTTCGTCGCTTTCGCATGCTGAATTTTTGTCGCTTTTGATGTGCTTCATTTTCTTCGCTTTTCCCGTGCTTCATTTTCGGCATTTTCGTGTCCTGAATGTTTGTCGTTTTTCGTATGCTTAATTTTCGTCACTTTTCGCGTGCTGAATTTTTGTCGCATTTCGTGTGCTGAAATTTCATCGCTTTTCAGGTTCTGAAATATAGTCACTTTTTACGTTCTGAATTTTCGTCGATTTTCTTGTGCTGAAATTCCGTCGTTTTCGCGTCCTGATTTTTCGTTGCATTTCACGTCCTGAATTTTTGTCGATTTTAGCGTTTGGAATTTTCGTCGCCTTTCGTGTCCTGAATTTTCGTCAATTTTCATGTGCTTAATTTTCGTCACTTTTCGCGTGCTGAATTTTAGTCGCTTTTCCTGTCCTGAATTCACGTCGCTTTTTGCGTGCTGAATTTTCGTCGCTTTATGCGTGCTGAATTTTCATTGCTTTTCGCATGCTGAATTTTTGTCGCTTTTTATGTGCTTCATTTTCATCGCTTTTCCCGTGCTTCATTTTCGGCATTTTCGTGTCCTGAATATTTGTCGGTTCTCGTATGCTTAATTTTCGTCACTTTTCGCGTGCTGAATTTTTGTCGCATTTCGTGTGCTGAAATTTCATCGCTTTTCACGTTCTGAAATATAGTCACTTTTTACGTTCTGAATTTTCGTCGATTTTCTTGTGGTGAAATTCCGTCGTTTTGGCGTCCTGATTTTTCGTTACATTTCTCGTCCTGAATTTTCGTTGATTTTGGCGTTTTGAATTTTCGTCGCCTTTCGTATCCTGAATTTTCGTCAATTTTCATGTGCTTAATTTTCGTCACTTTTCGCGTGCCGAATTTTCGTCGCTTTTCCTGTCCTGAATTTACGTTGCTTTTTGCGTGCTTAATTTTCGTCGCTTTATGCGTGCTGATTTTCGTCGCTTTCGCATGCTGAATTTTTGTCGCTTTTGATGTGCTTCATTTTCATCGCTTTTCCCGTGCTTCATTTTCGGCATTTTCGTGTCCTGAATGTTTGTCGTTTTACGTATGCTTAATTTTCGTCACTTTTCGCGTGCTGAATTTTTGCCGCATTTCGTGTGCCGAAATTTCATCGCTTTTCACGTTCTGAAATATAGTCACTTTTTACGTTCTGAATTTTCGTCGATTTTCTTGTGCTGAAATTCCGTCGTTTTCGCGTCCTGATTTTTCCTTGCATTTCACGTCCTGAATTTTCGTCGATTTTGGCGTTTGGAATTTTCGTCGCCTTTCGTGTCCTGAATTTTCATCAATTTTCATGTGCTTAATTTTCGTCACTTTTCGCGTGCTGAATTTTAGTCGCTTTTCCTGTCCTGAATTTACGTCGCTTTTTGCGTGCTGAATTTTCGTCGCTTTATGCATGCTGAATTTTCATCGCTTTTCACATGCAGAATTTTTGTCGCTTTTTATGTGCTTCATTTTCATCGCTTTTCCCGTGCTTCATTTTCGGCATTTTTGTGTCCTGAATGTTTGTCGTTTTTCGTATGCTTAATTTTCGTCACTTTTCGCGTGCTGAATTTTTGTCGCATTTCGTGTGCTGAAATTTCATCGCTTTTCAGGTTCTGAAATATAGTCACTTTTTACGTTCTGAATTTTCGTCGATTTTCTTGTGCTGAAATTCCGTCGTTTTCGCGTCCTGATTTTTCGTTGCATTTCACGTCCTGAATTTTCGTCGATTTTAGCGTTTGGAATTTTCGTCGCCTTTCGTGTCCTGAATTTTCGTCAATTTTCATGTGCTTAATTTTCGTCACTTTTCGCGTGCTGAATTTTAGTCGCTTTTCCTGTCCTGAATTTACGTCGCATTTTGCGTGCTGAATTTTCGTCGCTTTATGCGTGCTGAATTTTCATCGCTTTTCGCATGCTGAATTTTTGTCGCTTTTTATGTGCTTCATTTTCATCGCTTTTCCCGTGCTTCATTTTCGGCATTTTCATGTCCTGAATATTTGTCGGTTCTCGTATGCTTAATTTTCGTCACTTTTCGCGTGCTGAATTTTTGTCGCATTTCGTGTGCTGAAATTTCATCGCTTTTCACGTTCTGAAATATAGTCACTTTTTACGTTCTGAATTTTCGTCGATTTTATTGTGGTGAAATTCCGTCGTTTTGGCGTCCTGATTTTTCGTTACATTTCTCGTCCTGAATTTTCGTCGATTTTGGCGTTTTGAATTTTCGTCGCCTTTCGTATCCTGAATTTTCGTCAATTTTCATGTGCTTAATTTTCGTCACTTTTCGCGTGCTGAATTTTCGTCGCTTTTCCTGTCCTGAATTTACGTTGATTTTTGCGTGCTAAATTTTCGTCGCTTTATGCGTGCTGATTTTCGTCGCTTTCGCATGCTGAATTTTTGTCGCTTTTGATGTGCTTCATTTTCATCGCTTTTCCCGTGCTTCATTTTCGGCATTTTCGTGTCCTGAATGTTTGTCGTTTTTCGTATGCTTAATTTTCGTCACTTTTCGCGTGCTGAATTTTTGTCGCATTTCGTGTGCTGAAATTTCATCGCTTTTCACGTTCTGAAATATAGTCACTTTTTACGTTCTGAATTTTCGTCGATTTTCTTGTGCTGAAATTCCGTCGTTTTCGCGTCCTGATTTTTCGTTGCATTTCACGTCCTGAATTTTCGTCGATTTTAGCGTTTGGAATTTTCGTCGCCTTTCGTGTCCTGAATTTTCGTCAATTTTCATGTGCTGAATTTTCGTCACTTTTCGCGTGCTGAATTTTAGTCGCTTTATGCGTGCTGAATTTTCGTCGCTTTTCGCATGCTGAATTTTTGTCACTTTTTGTGTGCTTCATTTTTGTCGCTTTTCCCGTGCTTCATTTTCGGCATTTTCGTGTCCTGAATATTTGTCGGTTCTCGTATGCTTAATTTTCGTCACTTTTCGCGTGCTGAATTTTTGTCGCATTTCGTGTGCTGAAATTTCATCGCTTTTCACGTTCTGAAATATAGTCACTTTTTACGTTCTGAATTTTCGTCGATTTTCTTGTGGTGAAATTCCGTCGTTTTGGCGTCCTGATTTTTCGTTACATTTCTCGTCCTGAATTTTCGTTGATTTTGGCGTTTTGAATTTTCGTCGCCTTTCGTGTCCTGAATTTTCATCAATTTTCATGTGCTTAATTTTCGTCACTTTTCGCGTGCTGAATTTTAGTCGCTTTTCCAGTCCTGAATTTACGTCGCTTTTTGCGTGCTGAATTTTCGTCGCTTTATGCATGCTGATTTTCGTCGCTTTCGCATGCTGATTTTTTGTCGCTTTTGATGTGCTTCATTTTCATCGCTTTTCCCGTGCTTCATTTTCGGCATTTTCGTGTCCTGAATGTTTGTCGGTTTTCGTATGCTTAATTTTCGTCACTTTTCGCGTGCTGAATTTTTGCCGCATTTCGTGTGCTGAAATTTCATCGCTTTTCACGTTCTGAAATATAGTCACTTTTTACATTCTGCATTTTCGTCGATTTTCTTGTGGTGAAATTCCGTCGTTTTGGCGTCCTGATTTTTCGTTACATTTCTCGTCCTGAATTTTCGTTGATTTTGGCGTTTTGAATTTTCGTCGCCTTTCGTATCCTGAATTTTCGTCAATTTTCATGTGCTTAATTTTCGTCACTTTTCGCGTGCCGAATTTTCGTCGCTTTTCCTGTCCTGAATTTACGTTGCTTTTTGCGTGCTTAATTTTCGTCGCTTTATGCGTGCTGATTTTCGTCGCTTTCGCATGCTGAATTTTTGTCGCTTTTGATGTGCTTCATTTTCATCGCTTTTCCCGTGCTTCATTTTCGGCATTTTCGTGTCCTGAATGTTTGTCGTTTTACGTATGCTTAATTTTCGTCACTTTTCGCGTGCTGAATTTTTGCCGCATTTCGTGTGCCGAAATTTCATCGCTTTTCACGTTCTGAAATATAGTCACTTTTTACGTTCTGAATTTTCGTTGATTTTCTTGTGCTGAAATTCCGTCGTTTTCGCGTCCTGATTTTTCGTTGCATTTCACGTCCTGAATTTTCGTCGATTTTGGCGTTTGGAATTTTCGTCGCCTTTCGTGTCCTGAATTTTCATCAATTTTCATGTGCTTAATTTTCGTCACTTTTCGCGTGCTGAATTTTAGTCGCTTTTCCTGTCCTGAATTTACGTCGCTTTTTGCGTGCTGAATTTTCGTCGCTTTATGCATGCTGAATTTTCATCGCTTTTCACATGCTGAATTTTTGTCGCTTTTTATGTGCTTCATTTTCATCGCTTTTCCCGTGCTTCATTTTCGGCATTTTCGTGTCCTGAATGTTTGTCGTTTTTCGTATGCTTAATTTTCGTCACTTTTCGCGTGCTGAATTTTTGTCGCATTTCGTGTGCTGAAATTTCATCGCTTTTCAGGTTCTGAAATATAGTCACTTTTTACGTTCTGAATTTTCGTCGATTTTCTTGTGCTGAAATTCCGTCGTTTTCGCGTCCTGATTTTTCGTTGCATTTCACGTCCTGAATTTTCGTCGATTTTAGCGTTTGGAATTTTCGTCGCCTTTCGTGTCCTGAATTTTCGTCAATTTTCATGTGCTTAATTTTCGTCACTTTTCGCGTGCTGAATTTTAGTCGCTTTTCCTGTCCTGAATTTACGTCGCATTTTGCGTGCTGAATTTTCGTCGCTTTATGCGTGCTGAATTTTCATCGCTTTTCGCATGCTGAATTTTTGTCGCTTTTTATGTGCTTCATTTTCATCGCTTTTCCCGTGCTTCATTTTCGGCATTTTCATGTCCTGAATATTTGTCGGTTCTCGTATGCTTAATTTTCGTCACTTTTCGCGTGCTGAATTTTTGTCGCATTTCGTGTGCTGAAATTTCATCGCTTTTCACGTTCTGAAATATAGTCACTTTTTACGTTCTGAATTTTCGTCGATTTTATTGTGGTGAAATTCCGTCGTTTTGGCGTCCTGATTTTTCGTTACATTTCTCGTCCTGAATTTTCGTCGATTTTGGCGTTTTGAATTTTCGTCGCCTTTCGTATCCTGAATTTTCGTCAATTTTCATGTGCTTAATTTTCGTCACTTTTCGCGTGCTGAATTTTCGTCGCTTTTCCTGTCCTGAATTTACGTTGATTTTTGCGTGCTAAATTTTCGTCGCTTTATGCGTGCTGATTTTCGTCGCTTTCGCATGCTGAATTTTTGTCGCTTTTGATGTGCTTCATTTTCATCGCTTTTCCCGTGCTTCATTTTCGGCATTTTCGTGTCCTGAATGTTTGTCGTTTTTCGTATGCTTAATTTTCGTCACTTTTCGCGTGCTGAATTTTTGTCGCATTTCGTGTGCTGAAATTTCATCGCTTTTCACGTTCTGAAATATAGTCACTTTTTACGTTCTGAATTTTCGTCGATTTTCTTGTGCTGAAATTCCGTCGTTTTCGCGTCCTGATTTTTCGTTGCATTTCACGTCCTGAATTTTCGTCGATTTTAGCGTTTGGAATTTTCGTCGCCTTTCGTGTCCTGAATTTTCGTCAATTTTCATGTGCTGAATTTTCGTCACTTTTCGCGTGCTGAATTTTAGTCGCTTTATGCGTGCTGAATTTTCGTCGCTTTTCGCATGCTGAATTTTTGTCACTTTTTGTGTGCTTCATTTTTGTCGCTTTTCCCGTGCTTCATTTTCGGCATTTTCGTGTCCTGAATATTTGTCGGTTCTCGTATGCTTAATTTTCGTCACTTTTCGCGTGCTGAATTTTTGTCGCATTTCGTGTGCTGAAATTTCATCGCTTTTCACGTTCTGAAATATAGTCACTTTTTACGTTCTGAATTTTCGTCGATTTTCTTGTGGTGAAATTCCGTCGTTTTGGCGTCCTGATTTTTCGTTACATTTCTCGTCCTGAATTTTCGTTGATTTTGGCGTTTTGAATTTTCGTCGCCTTTCGTGTCCTGAATTTTCATCAATTTTCATGTGCTTAATTTTCGTCACTTTTCGCGTGCTGAATTTTAGTCGCTTTTCCAGTCCTGAATTTACGTCGCTTTTTGCGTGCTGAATTTTCGTCGCTTTATGCATGCTGATTTTCGTCGCTTTCGCATGCTGAATTTTTGTCGCTTTTGATGTGCTTCATTTTCATCGCTTTTCCCGTGCTTCATTTTCGGCATTTTCGTGTCCTGAATGTTTGTCGTTTTTCGTATGCTTAATTTTCGTCACTTTTCGCGTGCTGAATTTTTGTCGCATTTCGTGTGCTGAAATTTCATCGCTTTTCACGTTCTGAAATATAGTCACTTTTTACGTTCTGAATTTTCGTCGATTTTCTTGTGCTGAAATTCCGTCGTTTTCGCGTCCTGATTTTTCGTTGCATTTCACGTCCTGAATTTTCGTCGATTTTAGCGTTTGGAATTTTCGTCGCCTTTCGTGTCCTGAATTTTCGTCAATTTTCATGTGCTGAATTTTCGTCACTTTTCGCGTGCTGAATTTTAGTCGCTTTATGCGTGCTGAATTTTCGTCGCTTTTCGCATGCTGAATTTTTGTCACTTTTTGTGTGCTTCATTTTTGTCGCTTTTCCCGTGCTTCATTTTCGGCATTTTCGTGTCCTGAATATTTGTCGGTTCTCGTATGCTTAATTTTCGTCACTTTTCGCGTGCTGAATTTTTGTCGCATTTCGTGTGCTGAAATTTCATCGCTTTTCACGTTCTGAAATATAGTCACTTTTTACGTTCTGAATTTTCGTCGATTTTCTTGTGGTGAAATTCCGTCGTTTTGGCGTCCTGATTTTTCGTTACATTTCTCGTCCTGAATTTTCGTTGATTTTGGCGTTTTGAATTTTCGTCGCCTTTCGTGTCCTGAATTTTCATCAATTTTCATGTGCTTAATTTTCGTCACTTTTCGCGTGCTGAATTTTAGTCGCTTTTCCAGTCCTGAATTTACGTCGCTTTTTGCGTGCTGAATTTTCGTCGCTTTATGCATGCTGATTTTCGTCGCTTTCGCATGCTGATTTTTTGTCGCTTTTGATGTGCTTCATTTTCATCGCTTTTCCCGTGCTTCATTTTCGGCATTTTCGTGTCCTGAATGTTTGTCGGTTTTCGTATGCTTAATTTTCGTCACTTTTCGCGTGCTGAATTTTTGCCGCATTTCGTGTGCTGAAATTTCATCGCTTTTCACGTTCTGAAATATAGTCACTTTTTACATTCTGCATTTTCGTCGATTTTCTTGTGGTGAAATTCCGTCGTTTTGGCGTCCTGATTTTTCGTTACATTTCTCGTCCTGAATTTTCGTTGATTTTGGCGTTTTGAATTTTCGTCGCCTTTCGTATCCTGAATTTTCGTCAATTTTCATGTGCTTAATTTTCGTCACTTTTCGCGTGCCGAATTTTCGTCGCTTTTCCTGTCCTGAATTTACGTTGCTTTTTGCGTGCTTAATTTTCGTCGCTTTATGCGTGCTGATTTTCGTCGCTTTCGCATGCTGAATTTTTGTCGCTTTTGATGTGCTTCATTTTCATCGCTTTTCCCGTGCTTCATTTTCGGCATTTTCGTGTCCTGAATGTTTGTCGTTTTACGTATGCTTAATTTTCGTCACTTTTCGCGTGCTGAATTTTTGCCGCATTTCGTGTGCCGAAATTTCATCGCTTTTCACGTTCTGAAATATAGTCACTTTTTACGTTCTGAATTTTCGTTGATTTTCTTGTGCTGAAATTCCGTCGTTTTCGCGTCCTGATTTTTCGTTGCATTTCACGTCCTGAATTTTCGTCGATTTTGGCGTTTGGAATTTTCGTCGCCTTTCGTGTCCTGAATTTTCATCAATTTTCATGTGCTTAATTTTCGTCACTTTTCGCGTGCTGAATTTTAGTCGCTTTTCCTGTCCTGAATTTACGTCGCTTTTTGCGTGCTGAATTTTCGTCGCTTTATGCATGCTGAATTTTCATCGCTTTTCACATGCTGAATTTTTGTCGCTTTTTATGTGCTTCATTTTCATCGCTTTTCCCGTGCTTCATTTTCGGCATTTTCGTGTCCTGAATGTTTGTCGTTTTTCGTATGCTTAATTTTCGTCACTTTTCGCGTGCTGAATTTTTGTCGCATTTCGTGTGCTGAAATTTCATCGCTTTTCAGGTTCTGAAATATAGTCACTTTTTACGTTCTGAATTTTCGTCGATTTTCTTGTGCTGAAATTCCGTCGTTTTCGCGTCCTGATTTTTCGTTGCATTTCACGTCCTGAATTTTCGTCGATTTTAGCGTTTGGAATTTTCGTCGCCTTTCGTGTCCTGAATTTTCGTCAATTTTCATGTGCTTAATTTTCGTCACTTTTCGCGTGCTGAATTTTAGTCGCTTTTCCTGTCCTGAATTTACGTCGCATTTTGCGTGCTGAATTTTCGTCGCTTTATGCGTGCTGAATTTTCATCGCTTTTCGCATGCTGAATTTTTGTCGCTTTTTATGTGCTTCATTTTCATCGCTTTTCCCGTGCTTCATTTTCGGCATTTTCATGTCCTGAATATTTGTCGGTTCTCGTATGCTTAATTTTCGTCACTTTTCGCGTGCTGAATTTTTGTCGCATTTCGTGTGCTGAAATTTCATCGCTTTTCACGTTCTGAAATATAGTCACTTTTTACGTTCTGAATTTTCGTCGATTTTATTGTGGTGAAATTCCGTCGTTTTGGCGTCCTGATTTTTCGTTACATTTCTCGTCCTGAATTTTCGTCGATTTTGGCGTTTTGAATTTTCGTCGCCTTTTGTATCCTGAATTTTCGTCAATTTTCATGTGCTTAATTTTCGTCACTTTTCGCGTGCTGAATTTTCGTCGCTTTTCCTGTCCTGAATTTACGTTGATTTTTGCGTGCTAAATTTTCGTCGCTTTATGCGTGCTGATTTTCGTCGCTTTCGCATGCTGAATTTTTGTCGCTTTTGATGTGCTTCATTTTCATCGCTTTTCCCGTGCTTCATTTTCGGCATTTTCGTGTACTGAATGTTTGTCGTTTTTCGTATGCTTAATTTTCGTCACTTTTCGCGTGCTGAATTTTTGTTGCATTTCGTGTGCTGAAATTTCATCGCTTTTCAGGTTCTGAAATATAGTCACTTTTTACGTTCTGAATTTTCGTCGATTTTCTTGTGCTGAAATTCCGTCGTTTTCGCGTCCTGATTTTTCGTTGCATTTCACGTCCTGAATTTTCGTCGATTTTAGCGTTTGGAATTTTCGTCGCCTTTCGTGTCCTGAATTTTCGTCAATTTTCATGTGCTTAATTTTCGTCACTTTTCGCGTGCTGAATTTTAGTCGCTTTTCTTGTCCTGAATTTACGTCGCTTTTTGCGTGCTGAATTTTCGTCGCTTTATGCGTGCTGAATTTTCATCGCTTTTCGCATGCTGAATTTTTGTCGCTTTTTATGTGCTTCATTTTCATCGCTTTTCCCGTGCTTCATTTTCAGCATTTTCGTGTCCTGAATATTTGTCGGTTCTCGTATGCTTAATTTTCGTCACTTTTCGCGTGCTGAATTTTTGTCGCATTTCGTGTGCTGAAATTTCATCGCTTTTCACGTTCTGAAATATAGTCACTTTTTACGTTCTGAATTTTCGTCGATTTTCTTGTGGTGAAATTCCGTCGTTTTGGCGTCCTGATTTTTCGTTACATTTCTCGTCCTGAATTTTCGTTGATTTTGGCGTTTTGAATTTTCGTCGCCTTTCGTATCCTGAATTTTCGTCAATTTTCATGTGCTTAATTTTCGTCACTTTTCGCGTGCCGAATTTTCGTCGCTTTTCCTGTCCTGAATTTACGTTGCTTTTTGCGTGCTTAATTTTCGTCGCTTTATGCGTGCTGATTTTCGTCGCTTTCGCATGCTGAATTTTTGTCGCTTTTGATGTGCTTCATTTTCATCGCTTTTCCCGTGCTTCATTTTCGGCATTTTAGTGTCCTGAATGTTTGTCGTTTTACGTATGCTTAATTTTCGTCACTTTTCGCGTGCTGAATTTTTGCCGCATTTCGTGTGCCGAAATTTCATCGCTTTTCACGTTCTGAAATATAGTCACTTTTTACGTTCTGAATTTTCGTCGATTTTCTTATGCTGAAATTCCGTCGTTTTCGCGTCCTGATTTTTCGTTTCATTTCACGTCCTGAATTTTCGTCGATTTTGGCGTTTGGAATTTTCGTCGCCTTTCGTGTCCTGAATTTTCATCAATTTTCATGTGCTTAATTTTCGTCACTTTTCGCGTGCTGAATTTTAGTCGCTTTTCCTGTCCTAAATTTACGTCGCTTTTTGCGTGCTGAATTTTCGTCGCTTTATGCATGCTGAATTTTCATCGCTTTTCACATGCTAAATTTTTGTCGCTTTTTATGTGCTTAATTTTCATCGCTTTTCCCGTGCTTCATTTTCGGCATTTTCGTGTCCTGAATGTTTGTCGTTTTTCGTATGCTTAATTTTCGTCACTTTTCGCGTGCTGAATTTTTGTCGCATTTCGTGTGCTGAAATTTCATCGCTTTTCAGGTTCTGAAATATAGTCACTTTTTACGTTCTGAATTTTCGTCGATTTTCTTGTGCTGAAATTCCGTCGTTTTCGCGTCCTGATTTTTCGTTGCATTTCACGTCCTGAATTTTCGTCGATTTTAGCGTTTGGAATTTTCGTCGCCTTTCGTGTCCTGAATTTTCGTCAATTTTCATGTGCTTAATTTTCGTCACTTTTCGCGTGCTGAATTTTAGTCGCTTTTCCTGTCCTGAATTTACGTCGCTTTTTGCGTGCTGAATTTTCGTCGCTTTATGCGTGCTGAATTTTCATCGCTTTTCGCATGCTGAATTTTTGTCGCTTTTTATGTGCTTCATTTTCATCGCTTTTCCCGTGCTTCATTTTCGGCATTTTCGTGTCCTGAATATTTGTCGGTTCTCGTATGCTTAATTTTCGTCACTTTTCGCGTGCTGAATTTTTGTCGCATTTCGTGTGCTGAAATTTCATCGCTTTTCACGTTCTGAAATATAGTCACTTTTTACGTTCTGAATTTTCGTCGATTTTCTTGTGGTGAAATTCCGTCGTTTTGGCGTCCTGATTTTTCGTTACATTTCTCGTCCTGAATTTTCGTTGATTTTGGCGTTTTGAATTTTCGTCGCCTTTCGTGTCCTGAATTTTCATCAATTTTCATGTGCTTAATTTTCGTCACTTTTCGCGTGCTGAATTTTAGTCGCTTTTCCAGTCCTGAATTTACGTCGCTTTTTGCGTGCTGAATTTTCGTCGCTTTATGCGTGCTGATTTTCGTCGCTTTCGCATGCTGATTTTTTGTCGCTTTTGATGTGCTTCATTTTCATCGCTTTTCCCGTGCTTCATTTTCGGCATTTTCGTGTCCTGAATGTTTGTCGTTTTTCGTATGCTTAATTTTCGTCACTTTTCGCGTGCTGAATTTTTGCCGCATTTCGTGTGCTGAAATTTCATCGCTTTTCACGTTCTGAAATATAGTCACTTTTTACATTCTGAATTTTCGTCGATTTTCTTGTGGTGAAATTCCGTCGTTTTGGCGTCCTGATTTTTCGTTACATTTCTCGTCCTGAATTTTCGTTGATTTTGGCGTTTTGAATTTTCGTCGCCTTTCGTATCCTGAATTTTCGTCAATTTTCATGTGCTTAATTTTCGTCACTTTTCGCGTGCTGAATTTTCGTCGCTTTTCCTGTCCTGAATTTACGTTGCTTTTTGCGTGCTTAATTTTCGTCGCTTTATGCGTGCTGATTTTCGTCGCTTTCGCATGCTGAATTTTTGTCGCTTTTGATGTGCTTCATTTTCATCGCTTTTCCCGTGCTTCATTTTCGGCATTTTCGTGTCCTGAATGTTTGTCATTTTTCGTATGCTTAATTTTCGTCACTTTTCGCGTGCTGAATTTTTGTCGCATTTCGTGTGCTGAAATTTCATCGCTTTTCACGTTCTGAAATATAGTCACTTTTTACGTTCTGAATTTTCGTCGATTTTCTTGTGCTGAAATTCCGTCGTTTTGGCGTCCTGATTTTTCGTTACATTTCTCGTCCTGAATTTTCGTCGATTTTAGCGTTTGGAATTTTCGTCGCCTTTCGTGTCCTGAATTTTCGTCAATTTTCATGTGCTTAATTTTCGTCACTTTTCGCGTGCTGAATTTTAGTCGCTTTTCCTGTCCTGAATTTACGTCGCTTTTTGCGTGCTGAATTTTCGTCGCTTTATGCGTGCTGAATTTTCATCGTTTTTCGCATGCTTAATTTTTGTCGCTTTTTATGTGCTTCATTTTCATCGCTTTTCCCGTGCTTCATTTTCGGCATTTTCGTGTCCTGAATATTTGTCGGTTCTCGTATGCTTAATTTTCGTCACTTTTCGCGTGCTGAATTTTTGTCGCATTTCGTGTGCTGAAATTTCATCGCTTTTCACGTTCTGAAATATAGTCACTTTTTACGTTCTGAATTTTCGTCGATTTTCTTGTGGTGAAATTCCGTCGTTTTGGCGTCCTGATTTTTCGTTACATTTCTCGTCCTGAATTTTCGTTGATTTTGGCGTTTTGAATTTTCGTCGCCTTTCATGTCCTGAATTTTCATCAATTTTCATGTGCTTAATTTTCGTTACTTTTCGCGTGCTGAATTTTAGTCGCTTTTCCAGTCCTGAATTTACGTCGCTTTTTGCGTGCTGAATTTTCGTCGCTTTATGCGTGCTGATTTTCGTCGCTTTCGCATGCTGATTTTTTGTCGCTTTTGATGTGCTTCATTTTCATCGCTTTTCCCGTGCTTCATTTTCGGCATTTTCGTGTCCTGAATGTTTGTCGTTTTTCGTATGCTTAATTTTCGTCACTTTTCGCGTGCTGAATTTTTGCCGCATTTCGTGTGCTGAAATTTCATCGCTTTTCACGTTCTGAAATATAGTCACTTTTTACATTCTGAATTTTCGTCGATTTTCTTGTGGTGAAATTCCGTCGTTTTGGCGTCCTGATTTTTCGTTACATTTCTCGTCCTGAATTTTCGTTGATTTTGGCGTTTTGAATTTTCGTCGCCTTTCGTATCCTGAATTTTCGTCAATTTTCATGTGCTTAATTTTCGTCACTTTTCGCGTGCTGAATTTTCGTCGCTTTTCCTGTCCTGAATTTACGTTGCTTTTTGCGTGCTTAATTTTCGTCGCTTTATGCGTGCTGATTTTCGTCGCTTTCGCATGCTGAATTTTTGTCGCTTTTGATGTGCTTCATTTTCATCGCTTTTCCCGTGCTTCATTTTCGGCATTTTCGTGTCCTGAATGTTTGTCATTTTTCGTATGCTTAATTTTCGTCACTTTTCGCGTGCTGAATTTTTGTCGCATTTCGTGTGCTGAAATTTCATCGCTTTTCACGTTCTGAAATATAGTCACTTTTTACGTTCTGAATTTTCGTCGATTTTCTTGTGCTGAAATTCCGTCGTTTTGGCGTCCTGATTTTTCGTTACATTTCTCGTCCTGAATTTTCGTCGATTTTAGCGTTTGGAATTTTCGTCGCCTTTCGTGTCCTGAATTTTCGTCAATTTTCATGTGCTTAATTTTCGTCACTTTTCGCGTGCTGAATTTTAGTCGCTTTTCCTGTCCTGAATTTACGTCGCTTTTTGCGTGCTGAATTTTCGTCGCTTTATGCGTGCTGAATTTTCATCGTTTTTCGCATGCTTAATTTTTGTCGCTTTTTATGTGCTTCATTTTCATCGCTTTTCCCGTGCTTCATTTTCGGCATTTTCGTGTCCTGAATATTTGTCGGTTCTCGTATGCTTAATTTTCGTCACTTTTCGCGTGCTGAATTTTTGTCGCATTTCGTGTGCTGAAATTTCATCGCTTTTCACGTTCTGAAATATAGTCACTTTTTACGTTCTGAATTTTCGTCGATTTTCTTGTGGTGAAATTCCGTCGTTTTGGCGTCCTGATTTTTCGTTACATTTCTCGTCCTGAATTTTCGTTGATTTTGGCGTTTTGAATTTTCGTCGCCTTTCATGTCCTGAATTTTCATCAATTTTCATGTGCTTAATTTTCGTTACTTTTCGCGTGCTGAATTTTAGTCGCTTTTCCAGTCCTGAATTTACGTCGCTTTTTGCGTGCTGAATTTTCGTCGCTTTATGCGTGCTGATTTTCGTCGCTTTCGCATGCTGATTTTTTGTCGCTTTTGATGTGCTTCATTTTCATCGCTTTTCCCGTGCTTCATTTTCGGCATTTTCGTGTCCTGAATGTTTGTCGTTTTTCGTATGCTTAATTTTCGTCACTTTTCGCGTGCTGAATTTTTGCCGCATTTCGTGTGCTGAAATTTCATCGCTTTTCACGTTCTGAAAAATAGTCACTTTTTACATTCTGAATTTTCGTCGATTTTCTTGTGGTGAAATTCCGTCGTTTTGGCGTCCTGATTTTTCGTTACATTTCTCGTCCTGAATTTTCGTTGATTTTGGCGTTTTGAATTTTCGTCGCCTTTCGTATCCTGAATTTTCGTCAATTTTCATGTGCTTAATTTTCGTCACTTTTCGCGTGCTGAATTTTCGTCGCTTTTCCTGTCCTGAATTTACGTTGCTTTTTGCGTGCTTAATTTTCGTCGCTTTATGCGTGCTGATTTTCGTCGCTTTCGCATGCTGAATTTTTGTCGCTTTTGATGTGCTTCATTTTCATCGCTTTTCCCGTGCTTCATTTTCGGCATTTTCGTGTCCTGAATGTTTGTCATTTTTCGTATGCTTAATTTTCGTCACTTTTCGCGTGCTGAATTTTTGTCGCATTTCGTGTGCTGAAATTTCATCGCTTTTCACGTTCTGAAATATAGTCACTTTTTACGTTCTGAATTTTCGTCGATTTTCTTGTGCTGAAATTCCGTCGTTTTGGCGTCCTGATTTTTCGTTACATTTCTCGTCCTGAATTTTCGTCGATTTTGGCGTTTTAAATTTTCGTCGCCTTTCGTATCCTGAATTTTCGTCAATTTTGATGTGCTTAATTTTCGTCACTTTTCGCGTGCTGAATTTTCGTCGCTTTTCCTGTCCTAAATTTACGTTGCTTTTTGCGTGCTTAATTTTCGTCGCTTTATGCGTCGTGATTTTCGTCGCTTTCGCATGCTGAATGTTTGTCGCTTTTGATGTGCTTCATTTTCATCGCTTTTCCCGTGCTTCATTTTCGGCATTTTCGTGTCCTGAATGTTTGTCGTTTTTCGTATGCTTAATTTTCGTCACTTTTCGCGTGCTGAATTTTTGCCGCATTTCGTGTGCTGAAATTTCATCGCTTTTCACGTTCTGAAATATAGTCACTTTTTACGTTCTGAATTTTTGTCGATTTTCTTGTGCTGAAATTCCGTCGTTTTCGCGTCCTGATTTTTCGTTGCATTTCACGTCCTGAATTTTCGTCGATTTTGGCGTTTGGAATTTTCGTCGCCTTTCGTGTCCTGAATTTTCGTCAATTTTCATGTGCTGAATTTTCGTCACTTTTCGCGTGCTGAATTTTAGTCGCTTTATGCGTGCTGAATTTTCGTCGCTTTTCGCATGCTGAATTTTTGTCACTTTTTATGTGCTTCATTTTTGTCGCTTTTCCCGTGCTTCATTTTCGGCATTTTCGTGTCCTGAATATTTGTCGGTTCTCGTATGCTTAATTTTCGTCACTTTTCGCGTGCTGAATTTTTGTCGCATTTCGTGTGCTGAAATTTCATCGCTTTTCACGTTCTGAAATATAGTCACTTTTTACGTTCTGAATTTTCGTCGATTTTCTTGTGGTGAAATTCCGTCGTTTTGGCGTCCTGATTTTTCGTTACATTTCTCGTCCTGAATTTTCGTTGATTTTGGCGTTTTGAATTTTCGTCGCCTTTCGTGTCCTGAATTTTCATCAATTTTCATGTGCTTAATTTTCGTCACTTTTCGCGTGCTGAATTTTCGTCGCTTTTCCTGTCCTGAATTTACGTTGCTTTTTGCGTGCTTAATTTTCGTCGCTTTATGCGTGCTGATTTTCGTCGCTTTCGCATGCTGAATTTTTGTCGCTTTTGATGTGCTTCATTTTCATCGCTTTTCCCGTGCTTCATTTTCGGCATTTTCGTGTCCTGAATGTTTGTCATTTTTCGTATGCTTAATTTTCGTCACTTTTCGCGTGCTGAATTTTTGTCGCATTTCGTGTGCTGAAATTTCATCGCTTTTCACGTTCTGAAATATAGTCACTTGTTACGTTCTGAATTTTCGTCGATTTTCTTGTGCTGAAATTCCGTCGTTTTGGCGTCCTGATTTTTCGTTACATTTCTCGTCCTGAATTTTCGTCGATTTTGGCGTTTTAAATTTTCGTCGCCTTTCGTATCCTGAATTTTCGTCAATTTTCATGTGCTTAATTTTCGTCACTTTTCGCGTGCTGAATTTTCGTCGCTTTTCCTGTCCTGAATTTACGTTGCTTTTTGCGTGCTTAATTTTCGTCGCTTTATGCGTCGTGATTTTCGTCGCTTTCGCATGCTGAATGTTTGTCGCTTTTGATGTGCTTCATTTTCATCGCTTTTCCCGTGCTTCATTTTCGGCATTTTCGTGTCCTGAATGTTTGTCGTTTTTCGTATGCTTAATTTTCGTCACTTTTCGCGTGCTGAATTTTTGCCGCATTTCGTGTGCTGAAATTTCATCGCTTTTCACGTTCTGAAATATAGTCACTTTTTACGTTCTGAATTTTTGTCGATTTTCTTGTGCTGAAATTCCGTCGTTTTCGCGTCCTGATTTTTCGTTGCATTTCACGTCCTGAATTTTCGTCGATTTTGGCGTTTGGAATTTTCGTCGCCTTTCGTGTCCTGAATTTTCGTCAATTTTCATGTGCTGAATTTTCGTCACTTTTCGCGTGCTGAATTTTAGTCGCTTTATGCGTGCTGAATTTTCGTCGCTTTTCGCATGCTGAATTTTTGTCACTTTTTATGTGCTTCATTTTTGTCGCTTTTCCCGTGCTTCATTTTCGTCACTTTTCGCATCCTGAATGTTTATCCTGAAAAAGTTTTCACTGTCCCTTTTCTTTCCATATGCTTCTCATGTTCCCTCTTACATCGCTCAAGTAGTTAATTAAGTTACCGTTACTGACATGAGGTTTTCTTTTATATTGTCATAGATTAACGCAACTGATATCTCAAGTTTGGGTTGATTAGGAATTGATTTTCATGTTGAAATATTTTGATGATAATATAGTACAACCCACAAACCCAATTGTATGAAAGGTATCTCTGAAAGGTTGACATTATTACTTGAATGAGTTGCAGCCAGGCATGAACTGCAAGGTTTTCAAGTGTTATGAAAGAGAAGAATGGCTAAACTGCTTTATGTTGCAGCTGTTAAGTAAATATCAGAGTAAGTTGTTGATTACCTCATGTTCATTCTCCTTAATTTTAATCATTCCCCACACTGAACAGAACAATAATCAATTCACATCTCGAGTCACCACATTTCAGGAAAGATGCACTTGCACTGGAGAGGGTGCAAAGCATATTCACCAGGATGTTGCCTCGGATGGAGTATTCAGCTAGGAAGGGAGACTGTAGAGACTGGTTCTGTTTTCTGTGGAGCAGAGAAGGCACCAGAAGGGTATATAAAATTATGAGTGTCATACATAAGGTATATAGTGATAATCTTTTACCATTAGCAGAACTAGCTATAACCAAAGACCATAGATTTAAGGCAGGAGGAGCAAGATTATGAGGCATTTAATGAGTTTTTTCATGGACATTGCAATAGAGTTGCTGCCTTACAGCGCCAGAGACCCGGGTTCGATCCTGACTTTGGGTGCCGTCTGTCCGGAGTTTGCACATTCTCCCTGTGACTGTGTGGGTTTTCTCCAGCTGATTCGGTTTCGGTGCTTATAAGCAAATTATTTTTTCGTTTTGTTAGAGGTACAGTGCGGAAACAGGCCCTTCGGCCCACCAAGTACGCAACGACCAGCGATCCCTGCACACTAATGATATCCTAGGTACACAAGGGACGATTTACAATTATGCTAAACCAATAAATCCACAAACCTGTACATCTTTCGAGTGTGGGAGGAAACCGGAGATCCCGGAGAAAACCAACGCAGATCACGGGGAGCACGTACAAACTCAATACAGACAGCATCCGTAGTCAGGTTCGAAACCGGGTGTCTAGCATTGAAAGGCAACAACTCTACCGCTGCACCACCATGCTGCCCTTTATCTATTATGTCAATCTCAGCCTGTAGTTACCAAATATCCTTGAATGTCTATTAGATTGTACTTCTTCATCAAATCTCCTACTTTTCTTCATATCAGCTAAATACATATGCATGACAAACATAATTATGGTAAAAATACAAAGTCCTGGAGTAGCTCAGCCATGTCTGGAGGACATGGATGGGCAATATTTCGGGTCGGAACTCTACTTCAAACTGGGAAACAAGGAACTGCAGATGCTGGAATCTTGTGTAAAACACAAATATCTGACTAAAAACTATGTACTGTGGAAGTTTTTAGTCAGACATTTAGTGTGCAAATATTGATCTTGGATAGACAATAACACGAAATATAGATAATTTAGATGTCCTTATGACACGATTGTGCAAAAAATGATGATTTTGATTATCTTGAGAGTGGATGTTTGTGGATTGTGAACACATGTCTGTGCAAAACAGCCCTTGCCTGCTGCAGTGTTATAAACCAACAGAGTAACATTTATGGCAATTAAACATTCAATTCCTTCGATTTGGCATAGAAATTCATGCCAAAGTGAGATTTAAACATCATGTTATATTGTGAATTCTTGTGTGAATGGGATCAGTTTGTTACTTGGATACTTTGGCTTAAGAAATATATATTTTTAGCCTTTTCTTAAGAATGGGATAGATGTTTAGATGAATTGATTTGATGACACTGATGAATATGATTTTTTGTTGAGTATTTACTATTCGTTTTAACAGTACAATAATATTATAGTTCTGATCTTGAGAATATCACATTTTTTCATTTTTAAGCCAGTCTGGGTGTTTATTACTATTTTCGTCACAACGGTTAATTTTGTAATTAGCTACTTAATTAGGTAATTAACTAATTATATACTTTAATTTCAGGCCATCCAAGTAAGATGCATCATATTTTTTTCAGAATGCTTCATCTATAATAACTGAAACATTCATTTAGTCCTCTTAATTTTTAAGAAAGTTATGTGCTTTTATGTCAATTGACTGTCCTCGATCACAGCTTTTGTGTTAAATTAATGGAAAAGCAATAGGGAACAAGATGCTAATTTCCGAGTATGATAATGACCACAACTTTTTTAATGCAGAAGATATGAAAGTCAATTAGGTATCAAATTGAAGTTCTTTTTATGCTTTATCTGATGGGATAAACTACAGGCTTGATTTTTAAAATCTCAAAATGTTGTAACATTCCTACTGACTGACTGACCTTAATCCTAACCCCAGCTCTACATTTGCTATTTATCATTTTTATTTAACAGTTCACATCATAACGTTACAAAGATAAATCAATTCTAAAACAAAATTATCAGCAAGGTTAGCATTACCTTTATTCCTTGGAAACCTTGTTATTGTTTTGATGTAATTAGGAGGCAGCCATGATCCCAGAGTGCTCGCTACCTAGCGACCATGAAACAAAGCGAGTGAATGGTCAATTGGCGTCCGATCTCAATGTCAAAGGAGCTTTGATTGGACAATTACTACTCGGAAAATTGAGGTTTTTCCTCATATTTTAAAAATAAGCAGGTTTTGGTCTTGACGAGATTCAGGTATTATTTCTATAATATTTTTACACAATATGTTAAAAATTCAGGTAGTTACGTGATTTGGGTCACAAACTTAAACAAAAAAGCACCTTGGCTCACAGCCTAAAAACAGGGAATTATAGACCAGTAGTGGGGAAGATGCTCGAGTCGAATGTTAAAGATGTTATAGCAGCGCATCTGGAAAGCAGTAACAGGATCGGTTAAAGCCAGCATGGATTTCTGAAGGTCCCACACAAGAGATTAGTATGCAAAATTAGAGCAAATGATATTGGGAATAGGGTATTGACATGAATAGAGAACTGGTTGGCAGACAGAATGCAAAGAGTAGGAATTACCGGGTCCTTTACAGAATGGCACGCAGTGACTAAAACTCAGAGCTGGGAACCAAGTTATTTACAATATAAATGATTTAGACAAGATAATTGAATGTGACATCTCCAAGTTTGCGGATGACACAAGGCTGAGTGGCAGTATGAGCTGCGATGAGGATGCTTTGATGCTGCAGGATGACGGATTGGTTGGGTGAGTGGGCAGATGCATGGCAGATGCAGTATAATGTGGATAAATGTGAGGTTATCCTCTTTGGTGGCAAGAACGGAAAGGCAGATTATTATCTGAATGGTGTCAGATTAGGAAAAAGGGAGGTGCAACAAGACCTGGGTGTGCTTGTACACGGGGCCTCTGAGAGGAATTTTATCAGTGGGTACAAAGTTTCTTTCGGGCCCCCTTCCCTTCTCCATTAGTCATCCTGTTTTTATCCACTGCCGGTTAATGCCATGAGCTGTAGCCTGTAAGGCAAAAGGGGGTATGAAAGATGAGAGAGGGGTGGAATGGAGCGATCTGTTGATTTTCTGCATTTGAGGCCTTATGCTCCTATACTCCCTCCATGATCAATATAAATGAAATAAAAGGATCAGAAAGAAGAAAGCACATTTGTTTTGAATAGCTTTGTTTATGATACAACACAGATAAGGAGGAAGAATTCACACAAACACATCCTTTTGTATTTCAAAGCAGATCAGTTCATCAAAAGACATAATTATTTACTTTAAATAAAGAGCTTTCCTGCCCTTTTTTGTGAAAAGTTTCGAATCACAGCATAAAAATGTATTGTTCCGGCAATGTTTGATTCAATACTTAGCCTGGCCAAATCCACAAGACATTCCTGAGACATTGTAGACCTTAAATAATTTTTAATCAGCTTGAGTTTGCTAAATGACCTCTCTGCAGAAGCTACTGTTGCTGGAATTGTTAATAGTATTCTTACGCTAACACAAACATCTGGAAACAGGTCACCAAGTCTATACTCTGTTAACAAGTTCAACAGATTGAATGGTTTTAACTGTGCGTTTACAAAATTCACCCTCCCACTAACACTCACACTCCAACACACACTCACTCACCCACTCACATAGACCCACTCACTCACACCCACTCACCCACACCCACTCACCCACACCCACTCACTTACTCACACCCACTGACCCACCGACACCCACTGACACACCCACATGCACACCCACACCCATTGACCCACACCCACACCCACTGACACACCCACACCCATTGACACACCCATTGACACACCCACACCCACTCACCCACATCCACTCACCCAATTACTAATTTGTAAATAGTTGACAAAACCTTAATTTAGTAATCCGGAATATCCAGAGGGATGGGATAAGTGTAATATTAAAATGACATGTAAGGTGTCAGGCTGTCTGTCGCAAGGTACAGCCCCGATAACCCATTATTTCCTTCAGTTAAATATCCTCAATGAGTGTAATCAGATGGAAACTGATTCAGATGCGATGTTTAACAGCATGATCAAAGAAGGAGTGACAGAGATACTTGCAGGGGAATGTGTGAGCCAGGACATCTGAAGAGTCAAACTTTAATATAGTATTTGTGCTGATACTGACTCCAACCAATCACGTAATGAATATCATTCATTCCGGAGGTTTTATTTTTCTGACGCCATTTAAACTTCACTTGGATTTCAATCACTTCAATGTAAAAGTAATTGGGAATGGGAGCATTGGAAAACAAAATTGCCCTCGGTACACATTAACTGTAATATAATATTGTATGCATGTTGGTAGGTGCAATCAAAACAAAGATCTGTTTATCATTGTTGTGTTATGAATACCACAGAAAATATTATGTACTCAAGATCACATTAAATAGAATATTATTGCTTAAATATATAGTTATTGGACTTTGCATTTCGGAAAAGTCCCAGCTGAGAGGAGGACAGCAAAATACTGAAAATATTGGAGGTGAAAATGACTTCAGGACAGTTTGTTAGGAAAATGAAGGAAATGGTAACAGAATACTTATACAGTTGAGTGAGTATAATTTTATGGATGAGAAATTCAACCAATTGAAAGACTTACTTGACAAAGTAACTGGCATGTTAGATAACAAGGAAACCAATGGATGTAGCAAATTTTGTTATGCAAAATTTGGTCTGTGAAGTGCCCATAAAAGATTACCGCATTAGTTAAGCACGTGTGGAATTGAACATAATAGGTTAAGTCCAGGGGGTTAGATATGGGGTATTACGTGTGGGCCAGATATATTGTCAGTGCAGAGGGGCTAGGAGCAAGGCCAAGTGTGCATCCAAAGTCAAGGTCTGGAATAGTACTAGGTGTGCAGTCAAAGCTGGGACAATAGGAGCGTTCAGCACTGGGAACCTAAGCAGGTAAGCAGCTAAGATCAGGGTAGAATAGGGGGCCAGATGTAAGGCTGGACTGAGAGTCAGGAATGAGAGAAGGTATGCAAATGGAGTCAGGGTCAGGAGTAGTACCAGCTGTGCAGTGAGACCCAGGTTGGTCAACATGGGTAAGTGCTTGAATATAATCTGATTTCCGTACATGAACACACTAAGATCATTCATGTGCTGCACCAGTTGATCAGAGCCTGGCTCTACTGTGGAATGGAATTAGGAATGTAATTTAGCCTAACCTTATTCATAGCGAATCCAATTTAAAGCATTCAAGTGTAAGTTAAAAGACTCGCTACAGTATGTACCAGATTGCACAATTTCAAGCTGAACAAATGTAAAAGTTCCGTACCATTGGGGGGGCACACCCCTCCCACACTCTCCCCCCCGGCAGTCGCTGTGCTCCCTCGGGCTTGGTCTCTCGCAATTTCTCACTCCCAACGCTCACCCCATGTTGGCAACCCTGCACATGACACATTTAAATGACGCCTCTCGCATCCGCTGGGAACCCCACGGCACTTTATACGTCTAAACGCTTTATAAGTGGAAAGCACAGTCGCTGCAATGTTGCGGCTGTTGGAAATGGGTGAAACAAACATTTCAACCACTTTTTGTATTGAAAGACAGGATATCCGTAATGCAACTATGGTTTCCAGAGATAACGATTCAATTGTATCCGGGGGCGCCGTGGACTAAATAATGCCCAGCTGTGATTAAACTTTGAAACAAATGACTCTGATTTGAAACACGTGGTGGGACTGACTTTGAGGAGTCAGAAAGATGGATTCAATTGTAAACCTTGGCGAGTCAAAGGCACAAGGGCTAGGTTTCAGCACCATGGCCGGAGACAGCGCCCTGGGGGAGACACGGAGAAAGGAAAGCATCCAGCAGGAAATGGACATGGTACAAGCTGGTCTGTTACCGAGTGAGCCCTTGTTATCGCTGCCCCTACACAACGATTTCGGAATAGCTCGTTCTCGTCAACATAACGAACAAGTCGGGAGAAGATTAATTTGTGAAGGGTGCGTCTTATTTTTAAAATGTAAGATAGCGGAACATAGTAGGTTATTTATATTATGTCACGGCTTTGAACCTGGTTTTAAGAGAGTAACTTGAGGTGTCCTCCGGAAACATGAATAAAATGACAAGGGCATTGATAGAAAGGAGCTTTAGGAAATATTAGAGGAAGTTTCGCAGGGTCGCAAAGATAACTGCTTCTGACATTTATCAGTGTATTGAATAAAAGTCAATTCCGGATAGGTACTATGGTTCTCTCTTGTACACCAATTGCTAAAACAATTCTTCCCCAAACTGGGGTATAATACTGAAGAAGGGTCACGACCCGAAACATTACCCATTCCTTTTCTCCAGAGATACTGCCTGTCCCGCTGAGTTACTCCAGCATTTTTTGTCTATCTAAGATATAGTACCGATCCTCTCAACATACCTCATTAGATATTAGACAGTTCTCTGGAACTTGCTGAACAAACTATATTCTGCACACTGGTAATTTCTCTTCGATCAGTCTGTTGTACTTGTGTATGGTTTCATTGCATTCATCTACAATGTACTATTATACATATAATACGGTAAATGGTAGCGAATTGAGGAATGCAGTTGAACAGAGGGATCTAGGAATAACTGTGCATAGTTCCCTGAAGGTGGAATCTCATGTAGATAGGGTGGTAAAGAAAGCTTTTGGTGTGCTGGCCTTTATAAATCAGAGCATTGAATATAGAAGTTGGGATGTAATGTTAAAATTGTACAAGGCATTGGTGAGGCCAATTCTGGAGTATGGAGTACAATTTTGGTCGCCTAATTATAGGAAGGATGTCAACAAAATAGAGAGAGTACAGAGGAGATTTACTAGAATGTTGCCTGGGTTTCAGCAACTAAGTTACAGAGAAAGGTTGAACAAGTTAGGTCTTTATTCTTTGGAGCGCAGAAGGTTAAGAGGGGACTTGATAGAGGTCTTTAAAATTATGAGCGGGTTAGACAGAGTGGACGTGGATAAGCTTTTCCCATTGAGAGTAGGGAAGATTCAAACAAGGGGACATGACTTGAGAATGAAGGGACAGAAGTTTAGGGGGAACATTAGGGGGAACTTCTTTACTCAGAGAGTGGTAGCTGTGTGGAATGAGCTTCCAGTGGAAGTGGTGGAGGCAGGTTCGATGTTATCCTTTAAAAATAGATTGGATGGGTATATGGACGGGAAAGGAATGGAGGGTTATGGTCTGAGTGCAGGTAGATGGGACTAGGGGGAAGTATTTATTTTTAATTAATTTTTTTTTTTTTTTTTAATGTTCGGCACGGACTTGAAGGGCCGAGATGGCCTGTTTCCGTGCTGTTATGGTTATATGGTTATATGGTTATAATATCCACCGTGTGGCACCAGCAATGGCGGCCTCGCCAACAGTCTGTCTCGTCCATTCCTTCATTGTTGATTATAGTGACCTCGTCACTAGGGTGATTGGCACAAACGTTCATTTGTCACCTTGCAGATGCTGGCTTATAACAAAGATACGACACAAAGTGCTGGAGTAACTCAGTAAGTCAAGCAGCATCTCTGGAAAAAAAGGACATCATAAGGTGACGAAAGGTCCCGACCCAAAACGTCACCTATCCTTTTTCTTTTGAGATGCTGCCTGACCCACTGAATAATTCCAGCACTTTGTATCTGTAATAAGGAGGAACTTCAGGTGCTGGTTTACACCAGAGATTGACACAAAGTGCTGGAGTAGCTCAGATCAATGAAGGGTCCCGACCTGAAACATCACCTATCCATTTTCTCCAGAGATGCCGCCTGACCTGCTGAGTTACTCCAGCGCTTTGAGTCTATCCTGGTACCACACCCAATTACTGGTGTCAATAACTTTCACGTTTCTGTGGAAGTTAAATTGTTAACAGGGGTTTGTTCTTGAAGACTGGTTCTCACTTTAGTTAAACATAACAATCCACATAATTCTGTAAACTCCTGGATAATCTCCAAATCTAATGGCTAATTAGTATCCCCAGTTCCATGTTACAACTTGTTCTGGAAACCAGAGGAAATATTTTCTTTGTCAGCGCATTCCAATTCCTCAAGGATGTTGAACACCAATTGATCACTAGAATCCTTCTGTTTCTTTTTAAGGGCTACAGGTTTTCTCCATGTAACCTGTGCTTACAATTTATAATCAAAGATTAGGCACAAAATGCTAGAATAACTCAGCGGGTCAGGCAGCATCTCTGGAGAAGGAATGGGTGACCTTTCAGGTCGAGACCCTTCATCATACTTCTTCAGAAGTATTATCATTCTGATGAATGTGGAACACTCGCTCCAAAAGTAATACAAATCTCCACATAATGCTAAGCACATACTGAACAGTACACCGGACAATGGCAAACCAAGCTTTGTTAATGGTAACTTTTCCCTCTGCTTTAGATGACGATAAAAGAACAATATTCCATTAGCCTTTTCAAATATTCTCTGTAACCATTCATTTAGTGCTGTCTGTCCTCACAAACACTCATTGTTTTTCTTCCCCACTTATTAACCATCTTTCCGCTGACTGATTAGCACGCAACAATCCCTGTACCTCGGTACACGCGACAATAAACTAACCTAAATTCTTCACACCTTATGCCATACAGAGTTTCAGCCTTTTACTTAATCTGCCAACAATTGTTAAGTAAACGGTGATCATGAACTCTTTAAAAATATCTTGGTGGTATTTTCTAGATCAAGTTTATTTCTTTTCTAATTCAATGATTCCTGTCATGACTGTTTCCCCTCTCAAAGATACTAAAACTACATATTTCCTTCTCTTTCTGTCTACATTGTCATTCATAGACCCTGCTTTAATTACATTTGGCAGAGGTATCCAACTTCAGACAAAAAAATTTAAATAATTATAGCCAGTGCAAAGAAAAAAGTATCCAACATGTGTACCAGTCATTCACTTCCACCAACAGTTTGATAAGTGCTCCCTGAACCACCCGACTTAATTAAATATTTACCTTGAATTATTCTTGGTTGAATTGCAAGATCAAGTGTTGTCAGAAATCTGAGGCTTACAGAGTGCATGGTACCAGTAAAAAGGAAAACAGTCTTTTCGATGAAAGTTGCTCCCAATGGGAACTAATGATGAAGTTAAACGGACACACAATCAGGAAGTAGGGCACTGAGGAGTAGCACCACTGATCAGCCAAACATTTACACATGAACCCCATCTTTTATTCTCCCCACATTCCTATTAACCCCGCACATCCACCCATTCAACCATCAACCAACTAACCTAAGATACACACAAAAAAACTGGAGTAACTCAGCGGGTCAGAGTGTCACTGGAGAAAAGGAATAGATGACTTTTCAGGTCGAGACCCTTCTACAGACCCGAAGCGTCACTATTCCTTCTTTCCAGAGATGCTGTCTGACCCACTGAGTTACTCCAGCTTTTTGTGTGGGTGAATGGAACAAGTTGCCGGAGGAGGTGGTTGAAGCAGGTGCTATCACAACATTTAAGAAACATTTAGACAGGTTCATGGATAGGACAAGTTTAGAGGGATATGGGCAAAATGCAGGCAGGTGGGACCAGTGCAGATGCAGCATGTTGGTCGGTGTGGATAGGTTGGGCCGAAGAGGCCATTTCTCCTCTGCAAGACTTGATGACTCTAGTTATGGCACTTTCCGTTTCACAGAAAAAGTTACGCTTAATGAAATACTTCTGAATACTTAGACCCGGAAAAAGCTACCACACCCCAGTGATCCCTTGCATATTTTTCAGAATGCGATATAGATCAGATGTTTAAGATGTATCAGGTTTCGGACTCATTAACCTATACAATACCTTTTTATTATTAACACCCTCCTCTTACTTCCTCATTTTCACTGGCCTCTTGATTCTTCAACATGCCAAGGATTTTGGTGCCTTCTGTGAATATAGCTTGCTGCACAAGCAGGGTACATTCACAAGGATTTGTACACCAATAACGGGATTTCAAACTGAAACGTCACCTGTGCATGTTCTACGATGATGCTGCCTGACCTGCTGAGTTACTCCAGCACTTTGTCCTTTTGTGTATTAACCAGCATCTGCAGTTCTTTGTTTCTACAATCAATGGCATGACTGCCTTAACAGCATTGATGTACAGAGTGATTTTGTGGTCCAAGTCTATAACTTGCAAGTGGCATTACAATGGGTTAGTGTAGTAAATGTAGGCATATGGTATGCTTGTTTTCATAGGTCAGGGCATTGAGTATCTTCTTCGTGCGTATGGCGTGCACAGCCCAAAGTTGTTAGACAACTTGTTATGTTTGATCTTCTGTTTGTGCACGCCAGGTGCATTGCATTCGTTGAAACAGGGTGGACCTCGTGAAGGTTGCAATCTCCTACCCCAGGCATTGGGTAAAAGAGTCTGGAAGTCATGATGCAGCTTTATAGGACTTTGGTTATGCTGCATTTGGAGTCAAACTCAAAAAGCTGGAGTAACTCAGCGGGTTAGGCAGCATCTCTAGGGAAAAGCAATACACAACATTTTGGGTTGAGATCATTCTTCAGACTCATTTCTCATTTACAGTGTTGCCTGCAGTTCTGGTTGTCCCATTCCAAGAAGGATTTGGAGGCTTTGGAAAGGCGGTTACCAGAATAATGCCTGGATTAGAGGGCATTAGCTACAGGGAAAGGTTGGACACTTAGATTGTTTTCTTTGGAAAGTCAGAGGATGTGGGGTGACTGGTTAGAAGTAAATAAAATTATGTGAGAGACATAGATGAGGTAGACAGTCCGAACCTACTTCCCAGAGTGAAAATATTAAATAAGAGAATTCTTAGCTTTAAGGTCATAAGCAATAAGAGTAGAATTAGGCCATTCAGCCCATCAAGTCTACTCCGCCATTCAATCATGGCTGATCTATCTCTCCCATCTTTAAGGTGATAGGGGTAACGTTTAAAGGAGATGTGTGGGAGCACCTGGAGCTTGCTGGGGGCGCAGGCCGGTACAATTGTGCAAGTAAGAGACTTGTAGATGAGCATTTGGTTATAAAGTGATTGGAGGGATATGAATTATATGCAGGTTAATAAGGGTATGTCTTGGCATCATGTTCAGCACAGATGGTGGGCTGAAGAGCCAGGTCCTAAATACATAGAAAATAGGTGCAGGAGTAGGCCATTCGGCCCTTCGAGCCTGCACCGCCATTCAATATGATCATGGCTGATCATCCAACTCAGTATCCCGTACCTGCCTTCTCTCCATACCCCCTGATCCCCTTAGCCACAAGGGCCACATCTAACTCCCTCTTAGATATAGCCAATGAACTGGCCTCAACTACCCTCTGTGGCAGAGTTCCAGAGATTCACCACTCTCTGTGTGAAAAAGTTTTTCCTCATCTCGGTCTTAAAGGATTTCCCCCTTATCCTTAAGCTGTGACCCCTTGTCCTGGCATTCCCCAACATCGGGAACAATCTTCCTGCATCTAGCCTGTCCAACCCCATAAGAAATTTGTACGTTTCTATAAGATCCCCTCTCAATCTCCTAAATTCTAGCGAGCATAAGCCAAGTCTATCCAGTCTTTCTTCATATGAAAGTCCTGACATCCCAGGAATCAGTCTGGTGAACCTTCTCTGCACTCCCTCTATGGCTATAATGTCCTTCCTCAGATTTGGAGACCAAAACTGTACGCAATACTCCAGGTGTGGTCTCACCAAGACCCTGTACAACTGCAGTAGAACCTCCCTGCTCCTATACTCAAATCCTCTTGCTATGAAGGCCAACATACCATTCGCTTTCTTCACTACCTGCTGCACCTGCATGCCTACTTTCAATGACTGGTGTACCATGACACCCAGGTCTCGCTGCGTCTCCCCATTTCCTAATCGGCCACCATTTAGATAATAGTCTGCCTTCCCGTTTTTGCCACCAAAGTGGATAACCTCACATTTATCCACATTATACTGCATCTGCCAAATATTTGCCCACTCACCCAGCCTATCCAAGTCACCTTGCAGTCTCCTAGCATCCTCCTCACAGCTAACACTGCCCCCCAGCTTAGTGTCATCCGCAAACTTGGAGATGTTGCTTTCAATTCCCTCGTCCAGATCATTAATATAAATTGTAAATAGCTGGGGTCCCAGCACTGAGCCTTGCGGTACCCCACTAGTCACTGACTGCCATTGTGAAAAGGACCCGTTTACTCCTACTCTTTGCTTCCTGTTTGCCAGCCAGTTCTCTATCCACATCAATACTGAAACCCCAATACCGTGTGATTTAAGTTTGTAACCTAATCTCTTATGTGGTACCTTGTCGAAAGCCTTCTGAAAGTCCAGATACAACACATCCACTGGTTCTCCCCTATCCACTCTACTAGTTACATCCTCGAAAAATTCTATAAGATTCGTCAGACACGATTTACCTTTTGTAAATCCATGCTGACTTTGTCCAATGATTTCACCACTTTCCAAATGTGCTGCTATCCCATCTTTAATAACTGACTCTAGCAGTTTCCCCACTACCGATGTTAGATTAACTGGTCTGTAATTCCCTGTTTTCTCTCTCCCTCCCTTCTTAAAAAGTGGGGTTACGTTTGCTACCCTCCAATCCTCAGGAACTACTCCAGAATCTAAAGAGTTTTGAAAAATTATCACTAATGCATCCGCTATTTCTGGAGCTACTTCCTTAAGTAGTATGGGATGCAGCCTATCTGGCCCTGGTGATTTATCGGCCTTTAATCCATTCAATTTACCCAATTCAATTTACCCAACACCACTTCCCGACTAACCTGGATTTCACTCAGTTCCTCCATCTCCTTTGACCCGCGGCCCCCTGCTATTTCCGGCAGATTATTTATGTCTTCCTTAGTGAAGACGGAACCAAAGTAGTTATTCAATTGGTCCGCCATATCCTTGTTCCCCATGATCAATTCACCTGTGCTGTAATGTTCTTTGTTCTATGTAATCAATGCCTTGCCAGCCAAACCATATATTTAATAACTCAGTGGGACAATAATTAAAAGACTGAATTAAAGTGCAATGCCCACAACTTGCTTGAAACTTATCTGTACCAAGATTACATCCATTGTGGAGAGTCAAGTTCCAACTGAATATCAGTTAGTTAGTTAGTTTAGTTTATTGTCATCTGTAAAGCTTTTGTTGCGTGCAAACTCGTCAGCGGAAAGACAATACATGATTACAATCGAGCCATCCACAGTGTACAGATGTTAAAGGGAATAATGTGAATAATCTTTAGTGCAAGATAAGATAGTCCGAGAATCTCCAATGAGGCAGATAGTATCTCAGGACTGCTCTCTAATTGTTGGTAGGATGGTTCAGTTGCCTGATAACAGCTGGAAAGAAACTGTCTCTCAATCTGGAGGTGTGTGTTTACAAACGTCTATACCTCTTGCCTGATGGGAGAGGGGCGGAGTGGCTGGGGAACGACATCCTTAATGCTGGTGGCCAGCATACTTGTGCTACCGTAGAAGTGCAGCGGGTCAAGGTGCAGCTAAATACCCTTGGTAGCCACTATGGTAGAGTCATTATGGCAGTAACATTATGGCAGTAAACAAGTAACACAATTTCAGGACATGTTTTGGTCGTGATTTTCACTCAAATATAAATACAGGTGATAAAACAGTCAAAACGAATTGTAACTTTTAATAAAAACTTTGTCAAACAAAATAATTTCCAAAAGTGCAGTTCTAAATTGTACCCTAATGGCAACATAACTAATATGAGAGTAATAGATAGATTATATTCTAATGTATTCAGTGCTTTCCTTAAATCTTCAGCACCACATTAAATGTACAAATGCATTTCCAAGCAGAAATATAATCTCTCAATATAATCTCTCTCTGACATCCTAACTCCCAAGTAGCAGAGTTAAATAATATTGGTTAACACCTCAAATATATACCTAATTTTGCATTTAGAGCTTTTATATAACACATAGGGCTCATGTTGTCGACCTCCCTGTGGTGAGCCCTGTCAACTGATCTCAGTCGCAGCAGCTCGGCACCAACCAGGAGCATGCGCCCTTTTTAGGGTGGGCATCTACAGATGTCGAACCGAATGGCATCACCCTGCTGCAGCTGAATGCGGAAGACCTCACCAGGCCAAGACCACCATTATTGAACATTTGCTATAGACCCACAAAGTCATTGCAATCCTGCTCCAAGTGACTCACAAAAGTGATAGCTCCCATCTGAAGATCCCTGGTTATACCCGGGCCGCCTACACCGAGGCCGACACCCATGGGATTGCCACTTTTGTAAGGAACACAGCAAAATGGAAAGCGATTGCAGTGTCCCCTCCTGACTCCGACGTGGAATGGGCAGCAACGCAAGTCGAAGGTGTCACGGTCATCAATGTATACAAGCCACCTTCTACCAGGCTCCACAAAGACTCCATCCCCACCTTTGGTCCGCCCTGCATCTACACCGGAGACTTTAACTGCCAGAGCACCTGGGGCTACCGTTCAACTAACTCAGATGTCGCTGCACTAGATAACTGAGCCTCAGCTACTGCCGTTCAACTCCTGTACGACCCAAAACAACCGGACAGCTTCCACTCTGGCAGGTGGAAAACCACTACCAACCCTGACTTGGCTTTTGCAAACCTGAATGGACCATCCCCACACCGTATCAACCTGGATCACTTCCCGAAATCACAACATCGCCCATCTCTGATTATCCCGGACAATCCCATCGAGCCGGTCCCAACCAACCCTGCGAAGAGGTGGAATTTCCGCAAGGCCAGGTGGGACCAGTTCACAAGTCTGGCGGACTTCTGGATCGACAGCCTTCCCAACCCCACCTCCACCAATCTGGACAAAGCCTACTCAGCCTTTTGCAAACTCCTCATCAGGGCAGTGAAGAGTTCCATTCCTCGCGGCTATCATTGACGGTAGAACCCCACATGGGACAAAAAGTGTGACGCATGCTACGATGCATTCCTGGACGCTGAACCTGGCGAAGAGGCTGCCTCCAAGGCTATGGAACTGACAAACTGCCTCGACCAAGAAGCACAGAGAGCGGTGGGAAGAGACAGTCCAAGGAATCGACTTCACACACTCCAGTAGGAATGGCTTGGAAGACCTTCAATCGCCTCACCAGTCGAAGTACCCGCCCAAAGCATTGCCTTGTCACGGCCAACTCCATCGCCCACCAGCTCCTGGCCAACGGCCACTTCAAAGATGCGGACAAGAATCATACTCGTTCTGTCAAACAGGAAACCAGTAATCTTTGGAAAGCTCCAGGCGCTGATGGGCTCCTGTCAGCACCCTTTTCCTCTGCAGGACTCTCTCCTGTCATCACTTATTTGAAATGCGGAAAAGCCCAGGGTCCTGATAACATCCCCCCAGAATTCCTGAAACACTGCGGTTCCTAAATGCCAGGTCTGGCTCCGTGAGTTCTACTCTTCCCTCATTGGTCAGTTCATTCCAAAGATCTGGTGGAAAGCCACCGTCATTGCGCTACCAAAACCAAACAAGCGTGTGGACGACCCAAGGAACTATCGGCCCATCTCACTCCTCTGTGTCCTGTACAAGCTTTTGTACGGGACGCTGCACTACCCACCAAATAGTCAAGCTCATCGAAGACAGTTTCGAAAAGGTTCGCAAGGCGGGCGTCACACTGGTGGACCTCACCGCCGCCTACGATACAGTGTGGCACCAGGGCCTGATCTTGAAGCTCCTCCACACCATTCCTGACCGCCATTTAGTGCGGTTCCTTGCCAACATCCTGGCCAACTGCAGTTTTGTACTCAAGACCAGCGACGGACAATCTAGCCGACTGCAACGCCTAAGAAACGGAGTCTCCCATGCTCTTCAATCTCTTTATCAGCGATCTGCCACACACGACCTCACGCCAGTATGGATACGGAGATGACCTGGCCCTACTGCATTCGGACAGGAGTTGGTCAAACGTGGAGGATGTGCTTTCAGTGGATATGGAACTTTTCGTGGGCTGCCTTAAGACCTGGAGATTAAAACTGAGTCTGGTAAAAACCACCACAATGGCCTTTCACCTGAACAACAAGGAAGCTCAACGCCAGCTAACCGTCACCCTCAATAGGTCACCCCTGCCCTATAACCCATTACCTACATACCTTGGGGTGAAACTAGATCGGCAGCTGACCTACAAGCAACTCCTTGAAGCTCTCCGTGCTAAAGTCTCGGCGCAGAACAACCTCCTGCATTGCTTGGCTGGGTCGTCGTGGGGCGCCAGGACATCTACTCTCCGAACCAGTGCTCTTGCACTCGTGTACAGCGCCGCTGAGTACACCGCCCCAGCATGGTGCCGCAGCGCTCATACTTGCAAGCTAGATGCTATCCTCGACGACACCATGTGGATCATCACCGGCTGCCTGCGTCCTACTCCGACAGATCTTCTGCCGGTGCCCGCAGGTATCGCACCCGACAAGCTTCGCAGAGAGTACTTTACCCACAGGCGGTGTGCAAGGCCCCATCGGATGCCAAACATCCTTTGCACCACCTCGCCCAGGACTCACAGCAACTGGGACCTCAACGCCTGTCATCTCGTCGCCCCTTCTCCCGTCTCGTAGCTATCCTCTGTGGCTCCGGTTTCAACACACTAGGAGCTTGGAGAACCAGCTGGGAACAGACTTCGCGACCTCCTCAATTCACTGTTGCACCGAACACCACAGCCCCACTCGGCTCGGACCTGCCCTGCAAAGAGTGGGTCGCCCTGAACTGGCTCCGTACAGGGGTCGGCTGGTTCAACGCCAACATGCATCGCTGGGGGCTGCATTCATCAGCAGCCTGCGTGTGTGGTGCAGACCAGCAAACAGCGCAGCACGTCATTTTTGACTGCGCTGTCCTCCGCCCCCCTAGTGGAGGGGCGGACCTCACGGCCCTCGATAACAGCACATTGAACAGGCTACAGAGCCTGGAGGGCGTTACATAACCTCTGCTGCCTCAAACGCAAGAACAAGAAGATACAACTGTTTAAAGCAGAGTATCTTTGGATTTTGATAGCAGATGAAAACACAAATCACAACTTTGAGCCCAGTTTACAATGTCACCGAACCATAAACGATTTGGACAACACATTTCATACATTACAATATTCATTTATACACCTGTGATCAGTGTTCAACTCATTAACAGCTTTGATATATACACATAGGTGTCACTCCCATCTGTAGTGCGTCTCCAAAAGTCTCGCCAGGCACATGAAAACAAGCAAATGTGGTGTCCCAAAGTACGCCAAGACCAAGTAGCGTGACCTGATCTGGGAAGTCATCATATTCGAGCAGTAAAGAAGCGCTTGAAGAAATGCACTCGACTCTTCACCTGCAAAACAGAAACAGAGGTCAATAGCTAACTAACATCAACCTAATACAGGTGTCAGAGGTTCTGGGGAGAAGGCAGGAGAATGGGGTTACAAAGGAGAGATAGATCAGCCATGATTCAATGGCGGAGTTGACTTGATGGGCCAAACGGCCTAATTCTTATCCAATCACTTATGAACCTCAACTAATCAGTTCTTTCAAAATTAAACTAATTGGTAAAATACCAAGGTACAGATGTGAAGATTTGTATTTACTTATCATGTTACAAAGATCTGCATTATAATGTACGAATGGGTGGTAGCAGCTTCAATACTATGGTCCAAATGAATGCACTATTCTATGAGCAAACAAGCAATATAGATTCCTTGGCGAACTATTGGACAGGAAGTCTAGATTCTAAACAATCCTCTGTCGCAGTCAATCAGAAAGTGACAGTGCTTCCATGGTTAGTCTTGGATTCCTTGGTGATGGGTGACGTATCCATTCTTACACAATACAGCATGATGAAGGTGGGGAAAGATGAACCTTCATCAGCTGTTTTCTCTTGCTCTCTGTATTCCTAGAAAGGTGTCTTCTACATTTAAGATCTTCTTTTGGTTAAGATGAGATAACCAAATGTATTACATTTATTTCGAGATTTGGCTTACACCTTAGCTTGTATTCACTGCGCTCTTTAATACAGAAACAGAGAGATTAGAGATATGCATTTGAAAAACGATTTGCGTGAGTGCAACATGAGACTACTTCAAACACCTCGTGCCTCCCAGGAGAGGAGGAGTTGCTAGGTGAGGGGAGGGGCACCACATGCAGACCTCGAGGCTGGACAAAGAAACCAGGTCAGGTTTTCTGTGTTGTCTGCCTGAATCACCCACTCCAAACCGGTGTAATATGTATCCATTTTTTTTTGTTAGTAAGTACATAGAAGCAAGATTTCCAGAGTTGCCCTGTTCACTGGGGTGGGGGTGTTAGGGGCAAGATACAGTGTAAAAGGTCAGAAAATTAGATTAAAACTAGAAAACGAAGAATTGATTAGCAATACTCACCTTCTGTTCCACCACCACCTGTTCACTGGGGTCTATCTTCAAAGCCTCCTCACATTCCTCATCTGATTCCAGTTGAATGGTTTGCTCCCTGGGTGCTGGTCTGACAGGAAGAGGTTCATGCCTGGAAAGAAAACAGCAGTATAAATGGTAACACAGTAACCCCACCATCTCAATGAAATGTCATAGATACCAAGGGCTGGGAAGAACATATGGCTTTCAAGGAATCTTCTCCAAGGACTTTGAAGCAGCTGCTTTCTGCAGTCAGTGGATTTTTCTACAAGCGGTTTGATGGAGCCGAACAGGAAAGACCATTTCTTGAATTGGAGGAAGCAAGGGTATAGAAACTAGCAAAAATGCCAGGGGAAGAGGAGGAGAAATTATTTTTAATTCAGTAAATTATGACCTAGGTTATATTCCCTTGAAAAGTGCTAAAAAAAACTCAAAAATAATATATTTATTAAAAAACAATTCAAAGGTGCATGTCAAAGAGGAAAGGGGGGAGCATTAAGTGGATAAATCGTTCAGTGCTACTCCAAGCAGAATTCTGTAATTTCACCCACATTGTGTACACATGGTTCTTCAGATTCTATCAAGTAACAGTGGGGGCAGAATTACTGCCTTACAGCGCCAGAGACCCAGGTTCAATCCTGACTGTAGGTGCTGTTTGTGTGGTTTGCAACTTCTCCCTGTTACTGCGTAGGTTTCCCCCGGGTATTCTGGTTTCCTCCCACATCCCAAAAACATCAGGGTTTGTAGGCTATTTGGCTTGGTTAAAATTGTAATTTGTCCCTAGTGTGTAGGATTGCGCTAGTGTACGGGATGATTGCTGGTTGGCGCAGACTCAGTAGGACGAAGGGCCTGTTTCCACGCTGTATCTCTAAAGTCTAAAGCCGAAAGTAACTAACATGTGTCTTTTAACAACCTTGGAAGAATAAGATGTCATTAGTGCGTCCAAAGACTAATGACATCTTATTTTTCCAAGGTTGCTAAAAGTGATGGGCAAAATGGATGTGCCATTTTATTACCATGTTAGCAAACAAGCAGCTACATTGAACTCAGTGACTCAATTCAACTACAAGCAATGCTTCCTCTGCAGAACCTCTCCTTAGTTCATCATCTCGTTAGCCAGTTTGTGAAACAGAGGCAACTGTCTTTTCTTTGGATTTGGATCGAGCAGTTGTTTGACTAATGTACACTACAAAATTTGCACTGTGCGTTCTGCTGCTCCATTTGAAGCGGAATGGTATGGAGTGACCCTAGTGTGTTTTACACCATTCCCTTTCATGAATTGTGCAAACTCTTGTGAACAGAATTGAGGTCCGTTATCAGACACAATTTCCTCTGGAAATCCATAGGACGCAAACAATTCTCGCAAAATGTCTATCGTTTTGCTGGATGTCGTTTTGTTCATTGGAAATATCTCAACCCACTTGGAGTGACTATCAATCACAATGAACAATTGTTGTCCATCTAACTCTGCACCAGGCCACCATAGATAGCTTCTAGCTAGACTCTTTGAGACACATTCCCAAATGCTGATCATGAAGATCTCCGAGCAATTTTACTCCGTATCTTTCAGGGATTACAACTCTCACTCCCCACATGACATACTCTTGGTCTACTGAGAGTTCATTCCTACATACAAAAAAAATGGTTTCAATTCTGCCTCTGAATCCGGCAATTTGTTTGGCCATCCATTTATAACATACTCCTGCACTCTTGACAAAAGTCTGTCAGTGCGAGTAGCCTTCCGAATGTCCCCTGAAGTGATAGGTAACTCATCTACATGAGAGAATTAAAACACGTTCTCTCCGTTTGGGTAACCTCTGATTCCAAAGGTAATCTCGATATGGCGTCAGCATTGCAGACAATATCAATGCCCATCTTTGCATTCTGTCTGCTGCCAGAGTTGGTATGTGTGCTTTTGGATTTAGGATCACTCTCAACGGCTAGTGATCTGTCTCGATTACAAACCTTCTACCATACAAGTATTTGTGAAACCTTCGTAATGCCAAAAATATATGCAAGATCCTCTTCGCTCTATTTGTAACTGAGTGTACTAGACGCAAATGCAATAGGCCTCTCCTGTCCATTTTCTAGCCCATGAGAGATCACAGCACCAACACCGTATGGTGAAGCATCACATGCTAACATAATTGGATTATTTACATCGTAATGAACAAGTATTGTACTCTCTGCCAACTGAGCTTTACATCACTTGAAAGCTTGGTCACATTCACGTGTCCACTTCCATGCTACATCTTTTCTCAAGATCTCGTTCAAGGGATGTAAACAGGTGGACAGACTTGGCACGAACTTCCCACAATAATGCACTTATTCTAAAAAGGGTCGTATCTCAGATATGTTTCTGGGAGTGGGCGGGTTCTTGATCACATCAACTTTACCCTTGGTTGGGTGTAGACTATCCTTGTCTATCTTATGACCCAGGTACTCTACCTAGTTCTGAAAGAACTCACACTTTTGTGCCTTCACTCTTACATTGTGTGTCTCAAGGCGTTTGAGTACCACTTCCAACCTTTCATCATGTGTCTGCCTGCCAGGGGCTGAGATGAGGATGTCATCCAAGTAACGCACCACACCTTCAATTCCGTCTAGAATTTGTGTCATAAACCCTTGAAAAATCACTGGGGCTGATGATATGCCGTATGGGAGCCTATTGAACTGAAACAATCCCAAATGCGTGTTGATAGTCAGCTTGGATTTCAATTCTCTCTAAACTAAACTAATCTAAAACAAACTAAAGGAAGCCGTTCAGGCATTCGCAACAGAATGTCCTCCTCCTTTAACCAGACGGATTCTCCTTCGTCAAGGAGTTGAATAATTTGTGGCTTTACGACACCACCCTACGAAAATTAACTGCCGTGTTTGCTACCATCACCAACACTTCATAGTTAGCTGGCCAAAGCATCAAGGGATATTCCCATTTGATCGTATGGCACAATAGAAATGCAACTGATATCCCAGTCCAAGTAGAACCAAACCTTAGCTCAGCCAATTCATTCTTGCAGGAGGACGGATCTTGCTCTGTGCGCTCCTGCTGTGTTGCTTGCTGAAGGGTTTACAGTTCTTCATTTTCCTGCAAAATGAAAATAGTGCTCAATCTTTATACACACATGAATGCAAAACAAGATTACTACATATCTTTGCTGTGTCTATCTTGGAATCTTTTAAATTATAACATAAAATCACAAATATTTAGTCATCATATGCATCCTGAGGAACAAGTCCCATCAATGAGCAATGTCATGGCTTCATCTTTAGTACCTTAAGATTTAGTATCCTGCTCAATTTATTAATTCTTTCAATCTCTTCCTCAACCTCCTGAACTCGCTGCTGCTTGGATTTTGTAAACTTTCTCATTTTGTCCTTTATTTTTTCATTTTCGGCACCAGCTTCCTCAAGCTGCCTCTCCATGTTTTGTCGTTTGGCTTCTACATCGCGGAGCTTGAACATCACCTCCTGTTTCTCTTTTCTTGCCGTCTCAACTATTTGCCTCATCTTATCCATCTCATCGCCAATATTTTCGTAGGATTGCGAAAGGGATTCATATTCGTGCTTTAATTCGTCGTGCTTGGTCTTCCACTCTGACAACTGTGCCATCTGGGAGTTTTTCAGTGAATCCAACTGTTGAGAATATTATTGTTTCTCGTGAGTTAGGATATCCAGTGTATGCTTCAGACTTTCACAGGCAATGTTCAGGTTCTGTTTCTCTGTAGATATACGATCAGCTTCGGAGAGAAGCCTCTGCCTCTCCTCCTCTTTGCAAGCTGCTGCGTGCTCCTTTATTTGAGAGAGAGACAATTTATTTTCCTTAATAACACATTTCAACCTCTCAGCTTCAGAACTGGCGGCTGCCAATTGCGCTTTAAGTTGTGAAACGGTGTCGTCCATTTCAGAATGAACCGTCCTGAGTTTGACACAATCTTCCACTTTTCAGGCCAGCAGCAAGTCTCTCTCCTCGATGGTGTGCTTCAGTTTGTGAGTTTTCAAGGTCGTCTTGGATTTGACTTTGAAGTTTGGAAGTTTGATGTTTTGTATGGATTGCATTTCCAGAGCATGGTGTTCTGCAGCTTTCTTCTGGAGATGTCCAGGCTCATCTCCCTGCTGTTGCAGGGATTTATCTTTCTCTTGCAGAGTCTGCTTGAGCTGACCTGCTTCACACACCAGAACTTGCTCCTTATGTTGCAACCCTGAAATCATCTGCATATATTCGCCCAACTGCTCAAGTTTTGGCTTGGAGCTGTTGCAGTAAATTTGCTTGCTGATTCAATGACATCTCTTCTAGTTCCAATGTAAGCTACGCAGTGGCAGCATTTAAATCATTTACGTCTTTGTTTAATGAGGTTATCAGCCCCTCTTTCTGTGACAATCGATCCTGAAGGCTTGTAAATTCACCAACTTTACTTTGAAATGCAGACTTCATCTCTTCAAGTTCTGCTTTAAGCCTACAATTTTCAGTGTCGAATGCCTGTGCCTGATCCCGCACAAGATGTGTTGCGAGTTCATTCTCATTCACCTTCCCCTGCAGTTGACTGTGCTCAGCAGTCCACCTACTTAAAGATGTGTGAGGTTCTTTATTCTCATTCTGAAGACTTTCTTTATCAATATTCAATGCATCCATTTGTTTCTGCAACAACACAACTCCATCAGTTTTCTGGACGTTGGCCCTGCAAGTCATGACCTTCAGCAGACGTTTTCTATGTTAACACGTTAATATTAATTTTATTATTAACGTGTTAACATAGTATAACTTACAAGAAAACTTCCACCACCGGGGCGAAACCGGGGGCGCCACAGTCGGCCATTCATTCGTTCGTGCCACTGCCTGCTGGTTCAGTCTTCTCCAAGATCTAGTTAAGAAAGAACTGCAGATGCTGGAAAAATCGAAGGTAGACAAAAAATGCTGGAGGAACTCAGCAGGTGAGGCAGCATCTATGGAGAAAAGGAATAGGCGATGTTTCGGGACGAGACCCTTCTTCAGACTGATGTGGGTGGGTGGGAAAAAGAAAGGAAGAGGCAGAGACAGTAGGACTAGAAGGAGAGCTGGGAAGGGGGAGGGGGAGGAGAGAGAAGACTATATACAATTAGAGAATGTTGATACTGCTGGGGTGTAGACTACCCAAGCGAAATACCCAAGCTTGTCTCCTCACGACATTTACTGCTGGCTCCAGTCGCAAATCTGAGTTTTCAAGTGATCTGTGCAAGGCATTCATTGATGCTGGAATTCCACAGTGGAAATTGGAAAACAAATCTCTCAGAGGTTTTTTAGAGAAATACATAGAGGAACATATACCAAGCGAGCCATTACAGAAAATTTATGTTGACAGCAACTTCAACATTGTTGTGCAGAAAATTAGAGATGCAGTTGCATGCAACAAAATATGGATGTCAATAGACAAGATAATCGATGCTGTGGGGAGATATGCTGCCAATGTGGTCATCTGTACACTGGCGGCAGGTCAACCATCAAAGGAGTAGTTGTTGACATCGGAAGTATTGGAGAAGTCACACAGCTCAACTATTTCTCAGTTTACATCTTCACTTGCTGTACTTTGGCCAGAAGGTATAAAACACGAAAATGTTCTGTTTGTGACTTAAAGTTTTATTTCCTCATAAATAATAGTATCCTAAATAACAATAGAAACGTTTACTTCCTTGCACAAGAATTCACAATATATTTGTACCACGGAACAACAAAGTTGCTGTATTATCAACCCTTTAAATTTCCCAAATGTAGTTATTTGGTATCAAGCTAAAATGAATTCACGAACGCTCTACTAATTTGCTTTGATGTATTTTAAATACTTCCCTTGAAAAATACAAATCCGTAAATTATCGGTAGTAACAGAGACAGAGATACTGTGCACACTGGATGGAACCCAATGATTATGAACACCAAACATAAAAATTGGGAGTTAAAATTGATCAGGTTGTCACAACGCCAGAAGCCATCCTTTTGCCCATTATGTCCAAAACTGATCTTTATGTTGAACTATTCAAATGTTTATATATAAAGGGGTAAATTCGGTAAAATGACAAATATTGTTGTACTTTCCAGATTTGTCAGTGATTTCCAAAAGTATACTTCTGTCTCTATTGTTTGTCATTTTACTTTTAATATTACAAATTGAACATGTGCTTGATATAATGCTTTCTCATTGTATGAGGCCAGCCATCTCAGTCCAACTTATAATGGCACTGAAAATTGAGTTGAAGGCTTTTTCAGTTTAGCAACTCTCAATATATATTTACCATTCTCAAAACTACTGAAAGCTTTAGACTTTCGAGATGCAGCAGGAAACAGGCCCTTCGGCCCAATGAGTCCAGGCCGACCAGCGATCACCCCGGACACTATCCTGCACACTAGGGACAATTTACAAGTTTTACCAAAGCCAATTAACCTGCAAACCTGTACGCCTTTGGAGTGTTGGAGGAAACAGTAGCACCCGGAGAAAACCCATATGGCCACGTGGAGAACGTACAAACTTGGTACAGACAGCACCCCTGGTCAGGATCGAACCCGGGAATCTGGTGCTGTAAGGCAGCAACTCTACCACTGTGCCACTGTGCTGCCTCCCCCCCCACCCCTCCCAAAACAGAAACATATTTTATTCAACCTTGGCATAGCTTAAAATTAATAACAGCGTAAAATGTCGAGTGAACTCTAGCATTAAATTTCCACAGATATATAAAATCAAAGTTTAAACTGAAAGTTTCAGACTGAGCACATACCATAAGCTTTTGGTCAGCCGTGGTCTGCTTTGTCCATCCTTGATCCTGTCCTCGTCTCTGAAGATCCCCCAGTTCCTCCTCCAGCTCCTGCAGTTCTGAGATCAAATCTGGATCAGAGCAGCCAGGAAAGAACCAGTCATCCTCAATCAGTTTTGTGCCACAGGAAGACACGTCATTCAGAAAGACAGCTTTGAACACAGACAAATATACACTGATTGGACCCCAGTGACCATCGCTAACTTGTGGCTTCCCCAAGTTAAGGTGTTAGTTTCTGACTGGGCTAAAACACCTTGCAGCTGGCTGGTGGCTTTAAGTTTTAAAAGCTTGCAGAAACAAAGCTAAATTTACATCACTGGTATTCCAGAGACAACTAATACCAATACTCATTTATGTATTGATATTATTTCAGTATTTTTTGAGGAGAGGCAGATTTGTCATTTAACCTGCAAATCCATTAATAAACTGAGTGAAGCCTGTGTCATGGCCATTTGGACAAAAAGGTAAGTGTTTTACCTTTGCAATTACCAATGTAAATAGAGGGGGGAAATAAATCCTTTCACATTGAAAAGTTATCAGGAAGTTTGGTTCATTTTACTTACATCAGGTAATGGATGGAATAAACGATGGGTTAAAACAGTGTTCCCTTTCACTACTAAATAGTCCAAAGAGTTGTACAACACAGAAACATGCCCTTTTCCATCCAATGTGTCTGTGCCGACTATCATGCCATCTATATTTACCCCACTTGCCTGTGTTAAATAAACCTCCTAGTCTTTCAGTGAAACTTGCGTATTCATAAAAACTCACTCTAAAGTATGTAATTGGAAATTTAACTGCATGTTTAATGCAGAGCTAAATGTTATAAAATGATTAGATTACTGAATTAACTAAAGAATTCAATGAAAGTATATTTTAGTTGGGGTTTATAATAATTTTGGAAAATGAACTGGATTCTACTAATCATTTTAGTACATTACTAGGGCATTCATTTCATCAGGTCCCACATGGTAGGCGAGTGCAGAAGATTTGGGCACATGCAATGCAAGGTGGGCTAGCCAGTTGGATCTAAATAGGAGGCAGTGATGGAAGGATGTTTTTCTGATGGGAAATCTGTGATTATTGTGATACCACAGGGATCACAGCTGAGATTTCTGTTGTTTGGTAATAACAGCTTGGATCACAATGTAGGATGTAAGCTTGCAGATGACATGAAAATTGGTGGTTTATGGAGAGCGAGGAGGTTTGTCCAAGGTTACAGCAGGATATAGATGAGATGGAAAGTTGGGCGGAGCACAGGCAGATAGAATTTGGGAAGTAAAAATGGTTGTAGGACTTAGGTCAGGGCACTGATGAATGTTGATGAATAGAGACTTAGAGGTCCAAATCCAAAGTTCTCAAAATGTAGCAGGGCAACAGACTGGTGAAGAAAGCATATGGCATGTTTGCCGTCGTAGCTGTGGGTATAGAATATAAGAGTTGGGATGTTTTATTGCAACTTTACAAAACACGAGTTAGGCAACACTTGAAGGATTGTGTGCAGTTCCTGTCAGCACACTATGTATGAACTGCAGAGGCTGGTTTACAAAAACAGACACAAAGTGCTGGAGTAACGCAGCATCTCCGGTAACATGGAAAGGTGATGTTTCAGGTTGCGCCCCTTCTACAGTCTGATCAGCGATAGATTTGGAGAAAATTGAGAGAAAATTCACAAGGATGTTGCCTGGATTGGAGAACTTTAGTTATGGGGAGAAACTGGATAGATGGGACTCTTTTTCCCCGGAGTGAGAAAGTTAGGGTGGGTCCTGATAGAAGTATGTAAGATTATGTGAGGCAGGGTAGAGAGCCAAAATCTTTTTTCCATGGTAGAGTTACAAAACAAGAGAACATAGGTTTAAGGTGAGAAGAGGGAGTTGTAAAGGCGATCTGAGGGAAAGTTTATTTCTCTCCCCCGAGAGGGCTTTATATCTGGAACTCGCTGCCAAAGGAGGCAGAATCAAATGCAATTACAACATTTTTAAAGTAATTTTAGACAAACACGTAATAGGCAAAGCATAGAAGAGACATTTATAAAGCAGGCAAATGAGATAAGTGTAGATGGGAAACAAAAATCAGCATGGACATGGTGAGATGAAAGGCCCATTCCTGTGCTGCACAACTCAGATTCTAATTACATCATCATACTAGGCAAAATATTTTGAACCATCTGTTGTCATCATAAACTAATTACGGAAACAATTCAGCATTGCTGTAAGTAACTATAAGCAGCCATGAGAGGCTTAAGGGTGTAAAAGAACCAAAAACTAAAGCGATTCACAAATAAAAGAAAGCTTGTAGCAGCTAACAAGCAACATTTGTTCTGAACAAATGGAGGGAACAAAGGGAGAAAATTCAGCCTAAACACATTTTCAGGGTACAGAATTCCAGAGATTCACCACCCTTCACAATGGGAAATTCCTACACATCTCAGTGTCCCTTTATCTTGTATCTCGGGTTCCAACCCAAAACATCCCCTATTCCTTTTCTCCAGAGATGCTGCTCTGACCCGCTGAGTTACTCCAGTATTTTGTGTCTATCCACATGTTCAAGACTCACGCACAAATGGAAACATGTCAACATCTTCACGGTCATGCTCCATTGAGATGTTTAGAATTTTGAATAAGGTCACCCCTAATTCCTCCAAACACCAAAGAACACATTCAACTCCCTTGCTGCTTACGATCGGACAACACTCTCGTTGGTCGAATTAGCCTCGCATTGTGCGATATGTTTAATCAGCATTTACATATTTTAATTAGAACGAAATAAGTATCAGATCCAAATTAAGATGTCCAATGAAATACAGAAATATTTTAATTAAAATTATTTTAAAGTGGATTGTATTTTTATGAAATATTTATGCAAGAAATCATCCAAATCTTTAATTTTAGGGGCCATCAGATTATGGATAGCAGATGTAACCAGTTTGCAAATCCAGGAAATTTCATCCATTCAAGTAGATTTCCCTGGATTGTTGTGGAGAAGGCTGCAAAGCAGCATAGTTTGTATCAGTATTCAAAACCATGGGAAAACTTCATGATTTCCAAAGTCAAGTCCAAAATCCAAAGTTCCAACGTTCATAATATAATAACCAAAAACATTTAAACATTACAACCTCAAAATCAGCACAACTATCTTCATAAATATTCTGTCTCTACAATTAATCTACCTTGGGGAAACCACTCGGAAGAAATGTCACTGGCTTATAGACACAAACAGGCAAGACACACAGCAATCATTAGCTTGTCAATAGCAAGATAATTTTTTACTTCAACGAGGGACAGGAATACTTGGGCGTAAAAATAAACCGAATATCAGTTCTGGGGAGGGTGGGATGTAAACTATATGCTAATGCATTTGCCAACTAACTCATTAGCAAATATTAAAAGTGAAATGATTGTGGCAAAAATAATTTTCCCATCTGTTTTGTGATTTGGAGTTTTGTGATTTGCAAAGGATGTTATATTCAGATGAAATTTGACTCAACATGCAAAGCAACAAAGATCATTTAAACACAATCATTTATGGCCTCATGCAAAGTAGGCCAAACATTCACTATTGTGCAATGGTAAAGGTTGCATAGGAAGGTAGGAATGATCAATGGCAAGTCATATTCCACAGGAATTGCGCATCGACACTTCTGAGCAGGGTATGTTCGGTGAATATCAATTAAGTCACAGCATAATTTAGCTAGTGCAGTGCACTGCTGATTATTTCCTGGTACAAATTCAAAAGCTTAGAAATAATCCGCACAGTACATGGTGACAGAGACCTGCATGCACAAAACTGATGGGAAACTGTACTCGTAATGGCTGGCCAAATCACAGTTGCAAAAGCAGTGTAGGGGGAAGTGGATGGAATCGCTGAGTGCTCATCATGATCATGGTAGAGGAAGAGAAATACTAATAAAGTCATGCTCAATTTTAAAGGGAACTACACATCAGATCTGCATATTACAGAACAAAAATGCTTTCAACTCTTTTTCAGAAATGCTGCTAGTCACAATATTTTAAATAACATATCAAATTCAAACACAAAAAAGAAACATCAGAAATTAAAGATATGCAGAAAAGCAAACAAGCTAACTTTCTATCAGACTATTAATTTTTCAGACAAAAGTAGGAAGGTAGTTATAAATTAACTGTTTTGATTCAAATTCTCGAGGACTTTCAAAGAATGTACAGTAAGTATTTCAACATTTTTCACATTTTAATATTGTAGCCACTTGACTTTCTAATAGTCAGCTTACATACACTAGGGACAATTTACACTCATACTAAGTATACAAACCCAAGCCAATTAACTTGCCCACGCTAAACAGCTGGACAAAACTATTGTCAGCATGGATTTTGATGCTGAAAGTAACAACGTTAGAATTCCAGCTTTAAAAAATCTACAGTAGCCTTTGTCTCGACTGAAATATGGACAACAAACAGATCCCTAAGTAGAGGTGCACTCGTCTTTCAAGTCATCAAGATCACTAATCAAGTCATTCACTTCTTAAATATTTTAAATTAAAACAAAGTAAACTGTATGATTCGTTCCAAGTGAGAACCAGAGAGCACCGCAATTTACCTTCTCTTTCTTCCTCAAGTTGCTTCATCCTTAATTCCATGACAGTCCTCTCATCGTTGTCATGGCTCGGTGTTGGCTTATAAACCATTTCTCGCCACTTCATCAGGCGGCTGTGCAGTTCCTCTGCAGATTCAGATTCACTTGTCTACAGACACATTACACACAAAGCAACATCATCCACTCATCTAACTGGCCAATTAGATGCTTGATGCCATAAGAAACAGAAGCGCTTCGGCATGATACAAGAGTAATGATTCTCTATGTTTGCCTCCTGGACATATTTGATTAACAAAATAGCAAGCTGATTTAGAGTTATAATAGCAAGCAAGTTTAGAGTTATTCAGCAAGACGACCAGAGGTGTGATAAGCATTAAAAACGGAACTTCATGGTGAAAAATATAGTTTTTAAAAGTTTACCATTTTTTATTTTCTGCTGGAAATGATTTGATGATTTCAGTGATTTTCAGATATAAGTAAAATTATTTTAATTGTCTTTAAGATAAATGGACCTATGGGCAATGAAGCACTGACTTGTTCCTTTTAATGTACACCTTCAAAACATATTGTTACATGTCATTAGAATTGCAAGTTGTAGAATTGGATAATTGGAAACTTATATTACATAAAATCAGCTCTTGAGCCTTATTCATTCTATCACGTGATCATGGCTGATTTCATCTTTGATCTAAATATTTACCTAATCCCCATAAACCTCAATTTTCCCACAGTGTAAAATTCTAGCTGGCTAACCCTTGAATATACTGAATGGTTCTCCACCCACAGCTCCGGAGGGTAAATAACTCAAAAGATTCTCAACCCTCAGAGGAGAAATGTCAGGTACTTTGGATCCGTCTTCACTGAGGAGGACACAAACAATCTTCCTGATGTACTAGTGGCCAGAGGATCTGCGGTGATGGAGGAACTGAAGGAAATCCACATTAGGCAGGAAATAGTGTTGGGTTGACTGATGGGACTGAATAGACAATAGACAATAGGTGCAGGAGTAGGCCATTTGGCCCTTCAAGCCAGCACCGCCATTCAATGTGATCATGGCTGATCATCCCCAATCAGTTCCTGCCTTCTCCCCATATCCCCTGACTTCGCTATTTTTAAGAGCCCTATCTAGCTCTCTCTTGAAAGCATCCAGAGAACCTGCCTCCACCGCCCTCTGAGGCAGAGAATTCCACAGACTCACCACTCTCTCTGAGAAAAAGTGTTTCCTCATCTCCGTTCCAAATGGCTTACTCCTTATTCTTAAACTGTGGCCCCTGGTTCTGGACTCCCCCAACATCGGGAACATGTTTCCTGCCTCTAGTGTGTCCAAGCCCTTAACAATCTTATATGTTTCAATGAGATTCCCTCTCATCCTTCTAAACTCCAGAGTGTACAAGCCCAGCTGCTCCATTCTCTCAGCATATGACAGTCCCGCCATCCCGGGAATTAACCTTGTAAACCTACGCTGCACTCCCTCAATAGCAAGAATGTCATTCCTTAAATTTTGCTGATAAATCCCCAGGGCCTGATGGTCTGCATCCCAGGGTACTTAAGAAAGTGGCTATAGAAATCGGGATGCATGTTTGATAGATTCAGGAACAGTTCCTGTGGATTGGAGGGTAGCTAATGTTATCCCGCTTTTTGAAAAAGGCAGGAGTGAAAACAGGGAATTATACACCAGTTAAAGGGCTGTCTCACTGTGCGAGTTGACCCACGAGTGACCCCGAGTTTAAAACAAATTTAACTCGTGGTAATCACGTACAATTAATGTAGCGGAAACGTCTGAACTCGTGGATGCAACTTAGCGACTCTTGGTGCTAACGGGAGGTACACGTGAAACTTGTTAACTCTTGCAAAAGTTCAAACATGTTTGTACTTTTCCACGAGTAAAATGTACTCTTGTGGTTAAAATTTGAAACATTTTAAACTCGTTGTAAGAACGTAGTGGCCCGTGCGTTTAACTTTGTGACTCGTGATTCTACCGTGGGAACTCTATTTAGAAACAATAATCAGGGACAGAAATATCAGTTACTTAGACTTTTTAAAGACAAATTCTGCTTAACAAAGTTAAGCAAGTTATTGATAAGGTGACAGAGTGGGTTGAAAAGAAAAAATTGCTTGAAGTTTATATATAAATTTGTGTTGTGTTGTGTTGTGTTGAAAAGCTTTTTGCTGATCCGTTTGATTCTCACTGTTTGTTTACTTCATTGCACAATAAAAGAGAGTTCTTTGCTATCAAGATCAAATTGATGTCTGGAAGTCTTCATTTTAATATCACTACAAAGTCTCATGACTTGAATGTAATATTCCTTTCATCATAAAACACAAAATAGAGGAAGGCAAAATATATTCACATCTTGATTCTCACAATCATTTGTGAGATTTAAGGACTCAACTGCCTCATATGCTGTGCTTTTTAAATGTTTAAAATTGTCACCTCTCAGTAGATCAGAAAATAAGAAAGTCTTATGTGAAACAAATGTCTTGAATGTGAAACAAAGTCTTTATTCTTGTTCAATATAAAAAACGCGTTTTTGCGCATATTGAGAAACGTAGCACTACAGCAAACACCACTGTCTGAAAAGGGCTTCTCATAAATGAAAATCAACAAATGAAGCACAAATAAAAGTATTTCCACTATATACTAATTCAGCTGAGAAATGCACAAGTCTAAATTCAGGCAATAAAAGATACAATGCAATGCGCTAAATGACAAGTTTTGAGATCTACAATCAGATAAGCAGATGCATGATAACCACGTTTTAAAGGAAAGACAGATGCAATGAAATTACTTTTACACCACAATAAAAAATAAAATCCACACTTAAAGTTAAACAATGAAAAGTCAGCAGGATTTAAACTAAACATGAAATTAACTGGATTCTTCTGCATGTGGGCTCTCCTCATGCAGTGATGTACCTGTGGTCGGCAGCCGCTCAAAATAAGCTGTCCTGCCACGGCACACTGCCCAATTCTGAATTATAGTAGGAGCAGAGATGGTCTCTCTGCTCTTTTGCACTGTTGGTCCCCGTGTTACCTCGAAAACACTGCAGTGGCACCAAAGTCTCGTCGTTTGTACCACTCCTCCACGCACCTAGTGTTATTCTCCCTGTTTGACTGTCCACTAAGTCACCGTCCTGCATGGCTGTTGCTGATCCTGAAGCTGCACCTCTGATAGGGATCAGGTTGTGCAGAACACATGCAGCAAACACAATAGTCTCTACGTTCTTTGGCTGGCATGACATCATTTTTTTTAACATGTGATGATTTTTCAACAGTTCGATATACATTGTTGCCTCAAGATTAACGGGAGAGGAACTTGGTACACTCGGGAGACGAACTTGGAACATCGCAGAAATGAGAAGTAAACGGGAAACGTAGACATACCCGTGGGAACTCGGTTAAACTCTGGATCATAAACTTGTAGTCTCGTACGCAACCACGAGTCTTTCACTCGGGGTCACTCGTGGGTCAACTCGCACAGTGAGACAGACCTTTTAGCCTGACATCGGTGGTGGGGAAGATGCTGGAGTCAATTATAAAAGATGAAATAGCGGCACATTTGGATAGCAGTAACTGGATCGGTACAAGTTAGCATGGATTTACGAAGGGGAAATCATCCTTGACTAATCTTCTGGAATTTTTTGAGGATGTAACTAGGAAAATGGACAAGGGAGAGCCAGTGGATGTAGTGTACCTGGACATTCAGAAAACATTTGATAAGGTCCCGCAGAGGAGATTAGTGGGCAAAATTAGAGCACATGGTATTGGGGCTAGAGTGCTAAATGGATAGAAAATTGGTTGGCAGACAGGTAACAAAGAGTAGGGATTAACAGGTCCCTTTCAGAATGGCAGGCAGTGACTAGTTGGGTACTGCAAGGCTCTGTGCAGCTATTTACAATATACATCAATGATTTAGATGAAGGGAATCAAAGTAACATTAGCAAATTTGCAGATGACACAAAGCTGGGTGGCAGTGTGAACTGTGAGGAGGATGCTTTGCAGGGTGACTTGGACAGTTTGGGTGAGTGGGCAGATGCATGACAGGTGCAGTTTAATGTGGATAAATGTGCCGTTATCCACTTTGGTGGCAAAACACAGGAAGGTTGATTATTATATAAATGGTGTCAAGTTGGGAAAAGGGGAAGTACAACAGGATCTGGGGGGTCCTTGTTCATCAGTCAATGAAAGTAACCATGCAGGTACAGCAGGCAGTGAAGAAAACAAATGGCATGTTGAACTTCACAACAAGAGGAGTTGAGTATAGGAGCAAAGAGGTCGTAGAAACATAGAAAATAGTTGCAGGAGGAGGCCATTCGGCCCTTCGAGCCAGCACCACCATTCATTCTGATCATGGCTGATCGTCCCCTATTAATAACCCATGCCTGCCTTCTCCCAATATCCCTTGACTCCACTAGCCCCTAGAGCTCTATCTAACTCTCTCTTAAATCCATCCAGTGATTTGGCCTCCACTGCCCTCTGTGGTAGGGAATTCCATAAATTCACAACCCTCTGGGTGAAAACGTTTTTTCTCACCTCAGTCTTAAATGACCTCCCCTTTATTCTAAGACTGTGGCCCTTGGTTCTGGACTCGCCCAACATTGGGAACATTTTTCCTGCATCTAGCTTGTCCAGTCCTTTTATAATTTTATATGTTTCTATAAGATACCCCTTCATCCTTCTAAACTCCAGTGAATACAAGCCTAGTCTTTTCAATCTTTCCTCATATGACAGTCCCGCCATCCCAGGGATCAATCTGGTGAACCTACGCTGCACTGCCTCAATCACAAAGATGTCCTTCCTCAAATTAGGAGACCAAAACTGTACACAATACTCAAGACGTGGTATCACCAGAGCCCTATACAACTGCAGAAGAACCTCTTTACTCCTATACTGAAATCCTCTTGTTATGAAGGCCAACATTCCATTAGGTTTCTTCACTGCCTGCTGTACCTGTAAGCCAACTTTCAGTGACTGGTGTACAAGGACGCCCAGGTCTCGCTGCACCTCCCCCTTACCTAACCTAACCCCATTGAGATAATAATCTGCCCCCTTGTTTTTGCCGCCAAAGTGGATAAACACATTTATCTATATTATACTGCATCTGCCACGCATCTGCCCACTCACTCAACCTGTCCAGGTCACCCTGCAACCTCCTAACATCCTCTTCACAGTTCACACTGCCACCCAGCTTTGTATCATCCGCAAACCTGCTAGTGTTGCTCCTAATTCCCTCTTCCAAATCATTAATATATATGGTAAACAGTTGCGGCCCCAACACCGAGCCTTGCGGCACTCCACTCGCCACTGCCTGCCATTCTGAAAAGGACCCGTACACTCCTACTCTTTGCTTCCGGTCTGCCAACCAATTTTCTATCCATGTCAACACCCTACCCCCAATACCATGTGCTCTAATTTTAGTCACCAGTCTCCCGTGCAGGACCTTATCAAACTTTCTGAAAGTCTAGATACACTACATCCACTGGCACCCATTTCATCCATTTTACTTGTCACATCCTCAAAAAATTCCAGAAGATTACTCAAGCATGTTCTCCCTTTCATAAATCCATGTTGACTTGGACTAATCCTTTTACTGCTATCCAAATGCCCCATTATTACCTCTTTAATAATTGACTCCAGCATCTTTCCCACCACCGAAGTCAGGCTAACTGGTCTGTAATTCCCCGTCTTCTCTCTCGCTCCGTTCTTGAAAAGTGGGATAACATTAGCTATCCTCCAATCCACAGGAACTGATCCTGAATCTATTGAACATTGGAAAATGATCACCAATGCATCCACTATTTCTAGAGCCACCTCCCTGAGGACCCTGGGATGCAGACCATCAGGCCCAGGGGATTTATCATCCTTCAGTCCCATTAGCCTACCCAATACTATTTCTCGCCTAATGAAAATTTCTTTCAGTTCCTCTACCCCCTTAGATCCTCTGTCCTCCAGTACATCTGGGAGATTGTTTGTGTCTTCCATAGTGAAGACAGATCCGAAGTACCTATTCAACTCTTCTGCCATTTCCTTGTTACCCATAATAATTTCACCCGTGTCTGCCTTCAAGGGACCCACATTTGACTTTGCTACTCTTTTCCCCTTAACATATCTAAAGAAGCTTTTACTGTCCTTCTTTATATTCCTGGCCAGCTTCCCCTCGTACTTCATCTTTTCAGCCCCTATTGCCCGTTTTGTTTCCTTCTGTTGTCCTATGAAAGTTTCCCAATCCTCTGGCTTCCGGCTACTCTTTGCTGTGTTATACATCTTTTCTTTTAGTTTTATTCTATCACTAACTTCTCTTGTCAGCCACGGTTGCCTCCTACTCCCCTTAGAATCTTTCTTACTTTTTGGAATGAAATGATCCTGCGTCTCCCGGATTATGCCCAGAAATTCCTGCCATTGCTGTTCCACCGTCATTCCTGCTAGGATCCCTTTCCAGTCTACTTTGGCCAGCTCCCCTCTCATGCCTTCATAGTCCCCTTTGTTCAGCTGCATCACTGCCACTTAATATTTAACGTTCTCCTTCTCAAATTGCAGATTAAAACTAATCATATTATGATCACTCCCTCCAAGCGGTTCCTTTACCTCGAGTTCTCTTATCATATCTGGTTCATTGGACAACACTAAATCCAGAATTGCCTTTCTCTGGTCGGCTCCATTACAAGCTGCTCTAAGAATCCATCTCGGAGGCATTCTACAAACTCTCTTTCTTGGGGTCCTTCCTGAACCAACCTGATTTTCCCAGTCTACCTGCATATTGAAATCCCCCATCACCACAGTGGCATTACCTTTGTTACATGCCAGTATTAACTCGTGCTGCAAACTTACACCCTACATCCAGGCTACTATTTGGGGGTCTGTAAATAACACCAATTAGTGTCTTCTTGCCTTTACAATTCCTCAACTCAATCCACAGTGACTCTACCTCGTCAGTCCCTGTCTTCCCCCCCCCCCCTCCTGTGCCCACCTGCCTGTCCCTTTCTATAGGATGTATAACCCTGAATATTAAGTTCCCAGGCCCGATCCTCCTGCAGCCACGTCTCAGTAATCCCCACAATGTCATATCTACCAACCTCTAACTGAGCCTCAAGCTCATTTACTTTACTTCTTATACTTCGCGCATTCATATACAATACTTTTAATTCCTTACGCATCTTACGTTTCACATCGATCCCTATTACACTTGGCCATACTCTCCTATCCCTTTGTGAGCTTTCTTTCCTGTTAATTCTGGGGTCATTAACCATCCCTTTACTCTCTTTCCCTTTAACTCCATCCTCCACTATCCCATTTGACACCCCACTGCAGGTCCTTCTGCAGTTGTATAGGGCCCTAGTGAGACCACATCTGGAGTATGGTGTGCAGGATATTCTTGCTATTGAGGGAGTGCAGCATAGGTTTACAAGGTTAATTCCCAGGATACCGGGACTGTCATATGCTGAGAGAATGGAGAGGCTGGGCTTGTATACTCTGATGTTTAGAAGGATGAGAGGGCATCTTATTGAAACAGATAAGATTATTAAGGGCTTGGACATGCTAGAGGCAGGAAACATGTTCCCGATGTTGGGGGATTCCAGAACCAGGGGCCACAGTTTAAGAATAAGGGGTGAGCCATTTAGAACGGAGACGATGAAACACTTTTTCACACAGAGATTTGCGAATCTGTGGAATTTCTCTGCCTGGTTCTCTGGAAACTTTCGAGAGAGCTCTGAAAGATAGCGGAGTCAGGGGATATAGGGAGAAAGCAGGAACGGGCTACTGATTGGGGATGATCAGCCATGATTGCATTGAATGGCGGTGCTGGCTTGAAGGGCCGAATTGCCTACTCCTGCACCTATTGCCTATTGTCTATTGCAGTTTTGAAGCCAATCCTTATCCTGAGGCTATGCCCTTTAGGTCTAGACTAAAGGACGTTCTTTTTGGAAGGAGATGAGGTAAAATGTCTTTACCCAGGGGGTGATGAATCTGTGGAATTCTTTGCCACAGATGGGTGTAGAGGCCAAGTCAGTGGATATTTTTAAGGCATAGATAGATTGATTAGTACAGGTGTCAGAGATTATCAGAAGAGGGTAGAAGAATGAGGTCGATGGGCCGAATGACCTAATTCTACTCCTATTACTTATGACCATATAATATTAATAGGTAAAATTACCCAAAGTAGAGTAAAAAGTCTGGAAATACTCTGTTGCTTCCCAACCACACTAGCTAATTCAGTAGACTTTCTCCATGTCCAAGGTGTGTGGTAATGCATACAGAAACCATCTGGTGTGGAAGCAAATAGCACCCCTCAGATGCAAGCATCAAGCCAAAAAGTAAGCATGATAATAGAAAAGATCAAAATAAAAATGTACTTAAATGACCCATTAAAAAAAAAATCTGAATAAGCAGCATAAAATACAATGTAATATTAATTAGCAGGATACTTGAGACTGTTGAATCTGTGCAGAATGCACACACTTGGAATTAAGATTGTATGTGTAGGAATTAAATGCAGCACAAATTCTCCCAACCTGGGAAGTTGCTCCCTTGGTAGCTTGTTCTAAATCTGCTTGCATTTTCTGTTGTTTCTCTTCATATTGGTCCAATTTTGTTAGAAGCTTCTCTGTAAGAAAACACGTATCACCATTTAAATAAAGAGAACGAGGAAGGGTCCTGACCCGAAACGTCACCCATTCTTTCTCTCCACAGATGCTGCGTCCCGCTGACTTATCCCAGGTTTATGTGTCTATCTTCGGTTTAAACCAGCAACTGCAGTTCCTTCTTACACAAGAGAATGAAGGATCTCGAACCAAATAACCCCTTCCACTCTCTCTCTCCCCGTCTCTCCCCCACCCTAGTCCTCTTGCTAATTTCACCATTTGTATTCCTTCATTATCACTTCATCCCCAGCCACCAATGGACCATTGTCGGCTCCACCCTCCCTGAGTCATCGATGCAGATTCTGCTTTGTTAAGTACCTCCCATACCTCTAATTTCCCCCTCCCTGACTCTCAGTCTGATGAAGGGTCTTGACCCGAAACATCACCTATTCTTTTCTCCAGAGATGCTGCCTGACCTGCTGACTCCAGCATTTTGTGTCTATCTTCGGTGTAAACCAGCATCCCCAGTTCCTTCTTACCCAATTAAAGTCATACTATACACACACCATTTTGTGCCTCGACGTGTTGTAGCCAGTTCACTTTCAGGTGTAACTGTTCGTTCTCCTCTTCAAAGTCAACCGCTACGTCTTTGAGCTCCAGCAGCAGCTTCTGAGAAGGTACAAGCTGGGTAGAAATAAGTTTAGTGTCAATTAAAGCCAAGGGATTTCTATTGCTGTAAAATAGTCACCATTCAAATTTATGGCTTTTTGACTCCTACAGGCAGGTAAGACTAGTGTAGATGGCGCATGTTGGTCAGTGTGGGCAAGTTGGGCCAAAGGGCCTGTTTCTGAGCAGTATGACTCTAAATAATTTTAGCATGCATTATACTTTTAATGTGCCATTGCTGACAGCTCCATTCTACCACAATTATTTTATGATTGAATTTTCCTGCAGGCTCACATCTATCCCATGTCACTTACTCTTCAGAAAGGGGTTCTACACGGAATGGAGTGAGCAGTGAAATGTAGTGAAGCACTCCTTCATACAGTTGAGCCCAGATTAAAAATCTACAATGTACATAACTAACTATAAAAAAAAAATGTGGTTCCCACAATGCTTGAACAACTTCACGGAATAACATACCATCAATTTTCCTGTTTTTTATAAGATAAAGTCATTTCATTCTAGTTAAATGGCAAACAGATTAATATTCAGTTAATCATCACCAGACGCAAGGGATTTTTATTTGGGGTACCTGTACATTGTCCAGCTCCTCTTGAATCTGGTTGATTTTCGATTTGGACGAAGCTTCCATTGTCATGAACCCGGCCTCTGATTTTTCAGCCTCTTGCGTCATAAGCCTCACTTGTTCTTTAAGAAAGAGAAAGGAAAAAACACCCATAATGATCTGATATTTGTTGCAAAAAAAGCAACACCTCCACAATTTGCCATTTTTTCCACCGCAGTTAATGGCAATCAGTGAAAATCATATGTTCTACTAATTACCAGCATTTGAAATCATAAAATATCCTTGAAATGCTACAATTCATTAAGTTTGAAGATTTGTAAGGCAAAATGGTAATACCATTTACATATTTATCCAATGATAAATTCCTTAACTATCACTAGTGAGAAAAGATTAGAAGCTTGAAGAAAGCTCCACAGAAAATGTGTATCCTCAACATTTAGGAAATTAAGGTATGAAGTTACTTAATCCCAAAACAAACAAAATGATCATTCTCCACTGGCTCCATTAAAACCCTTATTTATTTTAAATTACTCCAATTAAATATCCTCTACTGCTGCTGAATATAGTCTCTCTAAACCATCATTGTATCTTGTCCCTGGTTTCACCCTCTCTTCCGTAAACTGTCATGCAAACACAGCTCAAGACTCACAAAGAGAAGACATTCATGGAGTTAATGAAGTGTCCTGGTTCCTCTGTGGTCTTCTCATTAAAAGCTATTTGAAATTAAAATACTTTGATGTACCATTTCCGGCAAGGGCATTGGGAATGGTAAAATGTCTTCAAATTATTTTATTTAGAGATATAGTGTGGAAACAGGCCCTTCGACCCACGTGTCTGTGCTGACCAATGATCCTCGCACACTAACACTATTCTACACACATTAGGGATAATTTACCATTAACCCAAGTCAATTAACCTACAAACCTGTACGTCTTTGGCGTGTGAGGAAACCGGAGCACCTGGACGAAAACCCACAGGGAGAACATACAAACTCCTTACAGACAAGCACCACAGTCAGGATCAAACCCAGGTCTCTGGCGCTGAAAGGCAGCAACTCCACCGCTGCGCCACCAGGCCACCCTTCACGACGTCATGATTTAACTTTCAGCATCCTCTCAAAATTAAAATTCAGTGATAGCGATGTTTAAAGGATTCAAGAAGAGAATGTTTTGAAAAGCATCTGTACGAATCTGTCCAAATGACTACTGTGTTTTCCTGTCAGCCATTTGGCAGACCCTCACAAAAGCTTCTCAAAGAATTATTTTCTTCAATCCTTTAAACATCACTATCTTCTGATCAAGGAATCTGACCAGAATACCCGAGTGAAAACAACTTAGATTTCATGCTACTTTTCCTGATCACTGATTGTACCAACCCATTTACCAACATAGAAACAGAAACATAGAAAATAGGTGCAGGAGTAGGCCATTCGGCCCTTCGAGCCTGCACCGCCATTCAATATGATCATGGCTGATCATCCAACTCAGTATCCTGTACCTGCCTTCTCTCCTTACCACCTGATCCCTTTAGCCATAAGGGCCACATCTAACTCCCTCTTAAATATAGCCAATTAACTGGCCTCGACTACCTTCTGTGGCAGAGAATTCCACAGATTCACCACTCTCTGTGTGAAAAATGTTTTTCTCATCTCGGTCCTAAAAGACTTCCCCCTTATCCTTAAACTGTGACCCCTTGTTCTGGACTTCCACAACATCGGGAACAATCTTCCTGCATCTAGCCTGTCTAACCCCTTAAGAATTTTGTAAGTTTCTATAAGATCCCCCTCAATCTTCTAAATTCTAGCGAGTACAAGCCGAGTCTATCCAGTCTTTCTTCATATGAAAGTCCTGCCATCCCAGGAATCAGTCTGGTGAACCTTCTCTGTACTCCCTCTATGGCAAGAATGTCTTTCCTCAGGTTAGGAGATCAAAACTGTACGCAATACTCCAGGTGTAGTCTCACCAAGACCCTGTACAACTGCAGTAGAACCTCCCTGCTCTTATACTCAAATCCTTTTGCTATGAATGCTAACATACCATTCGCTTTCTTCACTGCCTGCTCCACCTGCATGCCTACTTTCAATGACTGGTGTACCATGACACCCAGGTCTCATTGCATAATAGTCTACTTTCCTGTTTTTGCCACCAAAGTGGATAACCTCACATTTATCCACATTATACTGCATCTATAATGCATTTGCCCACTCACCCAACCTATGATTCGTCAGACATGATTTACCTTTCATAAATCCATGCTGACTTTGTCCAATGATTTCACCACTTTCCAAATGTGCTACTATCCCATCTTTAATAACTGACTCTAGCAGTTTCCCCACTACCGATGTTAGACTAACTGGTCTGTAATTCCCCGTTTTCTCTTTAATCGGTCTTTAATCCATTCAATTTACCTAACACCACTTTCCGGCTAACCTTGATTTCACTCAGTTCCTCCATCTCATTTGACCCCCGGTCCCCTGCTATTTCCGGCAGATTATTTATGTCTTCCTTAGTGAAGACAGTACCAAAGTAGTTATTCAATTGGTCTGCCATGTCCTTGTTCCCCATGATCAATTCACCTGTTTCTGACTGCAAGGGACCTACATTTGTTTTAACTAATCTTTTTCTCTTCACATATCTATAAAAACTTTTGCAGTCAGTTTTTATGTTCCCTGCCAGTTTTCTTTCATAATCTATTTTCCCTTTCCTAATTAAGCCATTTGTCCTCCTCTGCTGGACTATGAATTTCTCCCAGTCCTCTGGTAGGCTGCTTTTTCTGGCTAATTTGTATGCTTCATCATTTGCTTTGATACTATCCCTGATTTCCCTTGTAATCCATGGATGCACTACCTTCCCTGATTTATTCTTTTGCCAAACTGGGATGAACAATTGTTGTAGTTCATCCATGCAGTCTTTAAATGCCTTTCATTGCATATCCACCGTCAACCCTTTAAGAATCAATTGCCAGTCAATCTTGGCCAATTCACGTCTAATACCCTCAAAGTTACCTTTCTTTAAGTTCAGAACCCTTGTTTCTGAATTAACAATGTCACTCTCCATCCTAATGAAGAACTCAACCATATTATGGTCACTCTTGCCCAAGGGGACACGCACAACAAGACTGCTAACTAACCCTTCCTCATTACTCAATACCCAGTCTAGAATAGCCTGCTCTCTCGTTGGTTCCTCTACATGTTGGTTTAGAAAACTATCCCGCATACATTCCAAGAAATCCTCTTCCTCAGCCCCCCTGCCAATTTGATTCACCCAATCTATATGTAGATTGAAGTCACCCATTATAACTGTTTTACCTTTGTTGCACGCATTTCTAATTTCCTGTTTGATGCCATCCCCAACTTCACTACTACTGTTAGGTGGCCTGTACACAACTCCCACTAGCGTTTTCTGCCCCTTAGTGTTTCACAGCTCTACCCATATCGATTCCACATCCTCCAAGCTAATGTCCTTCCTTTCTATTGTGTTAATCGCCTCTCTAACCAGCAACGCTACCCCACCTCCTTTTCCTTTCTGTCTATCCATCCTGAATATTGAATATCCCTGGATGATCAGCTCCCAGCCTTGGTCACCCTGGAGCCATGTCTCCGTGATCCCAACTATATCATATTCATTAATAACTATCTGCACATTCAACTCATCCACCTTATTACGAATGCTCCTTGCATTGAGACACAAAGCCTTCAGGCTTGTTTTTACAACACTCTTAGCACTTATACAATTATGTTGAAAAGTGGCCCTTTTTGAATTTTGCCCTGGATTTGTCCAAAAATAACCAATGAAGTATATTTTTAAGTGTGATTAGTGATAAAATATGGGAATTACAGCAACCAATTTGCATACACAAAATCTCATGAGGTTACAGGGACGAGATAATTACACAGCAAAACAGAAATTAAGTGATGTTTTGTCATAAAATCCACTCCATTCCTCTAATGCTAGAATATTTTAAGGCAAACCTACTCCCTACCATGAGACGACAGATGTACAAATCTGCGGTAGGAACATTTATGGCCAAAAATATTAACAGGTCAACTGAGTACTTACCTTCCAGTTTTTTAATCTTCCGTTCGGTGAAATAATTTAAAGAACCAGTTGCCTGTTCTGCAAGTGGTGCACAGAACTTGGCGTGAGGTCTTAAAAGTTGGAGATCTTTATGAAGTTGTAAACAGCACTGATCTTTCTGCAATGTTTTTTGTGCATGTTTCTCCCTGATTTTACAGAGCTGAGTGCTGTGTTTACTTTTGAGATTTTTAAATTCTGCCTTGTGACTTTCTGTCAGATCTCGGACCTTGGTTCGCATGCTGAGCTCTTCAGCCAGAAGCTTGTCCTGGAGATTTTCACTTTCGATCTCAACCTCCCTCAAATCTTCAACCAACTCCTAAAAAATTAAAAATAGCCAAATTAAACTCTAGACTTTCGGGAGCCTAATGGGCCTGTTCCACTTAGGCGATTTGTCAGGAGGCTGTCAAGTTGCCGGCAGTCGTCTGAAAAACCGGCAACTGGAACGGCGACTGTCAGCGTGGAACACACACATCGCTTCCTTCACCAGCCCATTATGCAGGCGGGAGACAGGGCAAGCGGGGGAGGCGCTGTCTGAGTGAAATTCACATGGTGCAAAGCCAAGGTGATAGACACACACCGCGATGAACAGGAAGTGTTTAAGAAGGAACTGCAGATGCTGGAAAATCAAAGGTAGACAAAAGTGCTGGAGAAACTCAGCGGGTGCAGCAGCATCTATGGAGCGAAGGAAATAGGCAACGTTTCGGGCCAAAACCCTTCTTCAGACTGATGTATGGTGGGGGGGGAGAAGAAAGGAAAAAGGAAGAGGAGGAGCCCGAGGGCTGAGGGAGAGCTGAGAAGGGTAGGAGACAGAAAAGGCTACCGGAAATTGGAGAATTCAATGTTGAACAGGAAGGTTGGCGGTGTAATTAAGACGGCTAAAGCACAGTGTATGGTAAGTCCTTTAAAAGAGTAGGGGGGGAAAAGGAGTGGAGACAACTTTTAAGAAGCCAGAGATCCACGGCCGTGAAGCTCGGCGGACATTAACATTACCGGTCGGTTATCCTTGGTTCTGAAAACTATTACTGATGTTTTTTTTCCCAATGAGCTAATGAAATTCACCGGTCAGCACCGGCTATAACCTATGAGAACATTCAACCTCCTGGCAACCCACTAGGACCTCCTGGCGACCCACCTATGGCATGAGAATTCTTGCTATTCTCCATGGCGGCTTCATTCTAGTCGCTGCTAATTTTTCAATATGTTGAAAAATTTACGGCGACCATAACTATGCCGCGACTAGTTCCCAGAACGCGGGAACTCCTCACGACCATGAAGGCGACTCGCCAGCAACCACCCGCGAACATGTAGTGATCATGTGACGACTGCATAGTCTCCCGCAGTCGCCTAAAAAGTCACCTGTGGGACAGGCCCATTAAGCTTAAAATAATGCAGCTTTCCAAAGTAACATTAAATGAATGAAATGAATAAGCCAAGCAGATGAGCAAGAAAAGTTGAACCTGTCAAAATGGAATTGTCAAGTAGTCATCAAAATTAAAACATAATAAGGTCATGTGATAGAAGCAGAATTAGGCCATTTGGCCCATCAAGTCTCCTGCGCCATCCAATCATCTATCTCTACCTCCTGTTCTCCTCCCTTCATCTCTGACACCGTACTAATCATGAAGATATCTATCTCTGCCTTCAAAATATCCACTGACGTCCTACACAACCTTCTGTGGCAATGAATTCCACAGATTCACCATCCTCTGACTAAAGAAATTCCTCCTCATCTCCTTCCCAAAGGAACATCCTTTAATTCTGAGGCTCTGACCTCTAGTCCTTGACTCTCCCACTAGTGAATGGGAAAATGAAGAACAATATAATCAATAGTGACACTGTTGCATTATAATCAAGTTCATGTGTTGTTGGCATCTTAAATAGCAGATCTCTTCTGCTCTTGGTCACGGCTGAGAAAAATTGGTGGCACAGATCAGACCTGGAGTATTGTGTGCAGTTTTGGTCCCCTAATTTGAGGAGGGACATTCTTGCTATTGAGGGAGTGCAGCGTAGGTTTACATGGTTAATTCCCAGGATGGCGGGACTGTCATATGCTGAGAGAATGGAGCAGCTAGGCTTGTACACACTGGAGTTTAGAAGCATGAGAGGGGATCTCATTGAAACATATGATTGTTAAGGGCTTGGACATGCTAGAGGCAGGAAACATGTTCCCGATGTTGGGGGAGGCCAGAACCAGGGGCCACAGTTTAAGAATAAGGAGTAAGCCATTTAGAACGGAGACGAGGAAACACTTTTTCTCACAGAGAGTGGTGAGTCTGTGGAATTCTCTGCCTCAGAGGGCGGTGGAGGCAGGTTCTCTGGAGGCTTTCAAGAGAGAGCTAGATAGGGCTCTTAAAAATAGCGGAGTCAGGGGATATCGGGAAAAGGCAGGAACAGGGTACTGATTGGGGATGATCAGGCATGATCACATTGAATGGCGGTGCTGGCTCGAAGGGCCGAATGGCCTACTCCTGCACCTATTGTCTATTATCAGCAATGCCAACAACCTGTCATAACCAGAATGAAAATGTTGCAAGGCTCCACATAAACTGTGATTCTGCACTATAACACATCATAAAAGGGTTGATGGGCTGATTTAGAAAAAAAGAATGGGAAGATTTATACAAAAGAAAATCTTCAAATTTTTTCATATTTACAGATTTATTTCCAAGAGGCTCCCTGCTACTTTTATTTCACTGCCAGTTACAACAGAATCCTTTAGCTGGTTGCAGAGATCTTTCCCTGTAATAGAGATTCACACAGCAGCAAACAATGATTTCCTTACCGCTAGCTCCCGATTCTTCCCATCAAGCTTTTCCTGCAGCACTTCCACAAGTTGTGTCGTTCCCAGCAGTGCCTCTTCCTTTTCACGGAGTTTTTCCTTGACGTCTTCCAGCAACTGAGGAAGTTAACAAGTGATTAATACCTCCTAACAGTGTTCAAAACTGGGCAACATAGAATGGAAATCACACACAAGCAACATTTGTAATTCAAGTGCACCAATAGTTAGGTCTTCAATTCCACCTTGGTATTAAGACATTAAAATTAAAATTATCATTAATGAAATCAGGTGATGAAATCATTAATTTGCATTCAATGGTTTAATGGTCCTTTATTGTCACGTGTACCGAGGTACAGTGAAATTTGATTTACGACAGTCATACCAAAAAAGCAACAAGACACAAAACTACATAAAGATTAAACATAAACAGCCACCACAGAGGAGTGTGAGAATCCCTAGGGCACCCAGAATAAGCAGAGACCCACAGCCATCAGTTCAATGTCCGGGCCACACACACGCTCCTTCATCGACCACTGTATTCTCTCTGCAGTCCCTGTCTGCCTAAAGTCAGAAAGCCGTCCACACTCGCACCAGACTCCAGGATCACTGCACTCACGGCAATCCCTCCGAGTCCCCACCAGGGCAGGCAGCTCATCCATCGTGTTTTTCGGCGACCACATCTTCCCCACTGTGATGGAAGGCTAATAACTTTTACCATCTTCCTCCTTTTCTCCCGCGGTCGGGGCAATCGAAACACCCGCAGTCGGGGCGATCGAAGCTTCCGCAGTCGGCGATCAAAGCACCCACAACGGAGTGATCGAGGCTCCCGATATCGGAGCGGTCAAAGCTCCTGCAGTTGGAGCTCCCGATGTTGATCCCTAACAAAGCTACCTCCAGCTCCACGATGTTCAGCCACAATGCCGGCGGACATGCAATCCCATCGAGGGAAGAGATAAAAAAAGTTTCCTGTTCTCCCACCCCCACCCCACACATAATACAAAACTAAAGATATGCTAACACATACAAATAAAACAGAATAAAAACAAAAGAAGAAAGGGATGAGACCGGCTGTTGGCGAGGCTGCCACCTACGGCGCCACCCGGAGGTCTTTAGTCACGCATTTACTTGAAATTGCTGACTATCGTTACAAAATTGCATACAGTGAAATGTCAAAAAGGACAAAGAACTTGTCTGCTTGTTTCATCAACGGTAATATCTAGCGAAAATATATTTTTAATGGTTCACTGATCAAAAACGCTTGAAGTGCAAGCATTAAATCCATGTACAAGATGGTGTGGATGAGGGATATCCACAGGACTACTATAGCTCACAGATATGTGCCTCATCAAGGGAGCAGTACCTAAGTTAGACACAAAGTCCAGGAATAACTCAACAGGTCAGGCAACATCTTTATAAAAAAAGGATGGATGATGTTTCAGGTCAGGATCCTTATTCAACGGAGTCAGGTCAGGATCCTTATTCATTGGTATAAACCAGCATCTGCAGTTGTTTGTTTTCACATTCTGCAGGAATACCGATTCAGTCCATCGGGTCTGTTCTGCCTTTCATTAAGATCATCACTGACCTAATGTATACATTCACCCATTTTATCATGAATCGATCCCCTCTGTCTTGAAAATATTCTACGAGCCTGCATTGTCTACACTTTGACAAACATAATTCCAAACACGCATGCCGTTGTCAGAGAAACAAAAATGCTAATGCATTAAATGGGCAACCCCTTATTTCTGACTAAAGAAATTCCTCCTAATCTCCTTCCCAAAGGAACGCCCTTTAAATCTGAGGCTATGATCTCTAGTCCTAGACTCTCCCACTAGTGGATCGGAAAATGATGTTCAACTAGATTGTTGGGTCCTAGTCACACGAGGCCTGGTCCCATTCCCCAGGAGGCCTGGTCCCATTCCCCAACACTAAGCAGCGATCGTTTTTGCTCAAATTTAATTACAACGCAGACAGGAAGTGGTCAAGATGAGAGTTTTAGTAATATATATGGAATAGAATAGATAGAAGAGAGATATAATCAGTAGTGACGCTGTTGCATTATAATCAAGAGTTCATGTGTTGTTGGCATCTTAAATAGCAGATCCCTTCTGATCTTGATCACGGCTCAAAAAATTGGTGGCACAGATCAGCAATGCCAACAACCTGTCATAACCAGAATGACAATGCTGCAAGGCACCACATAAACTGTGATTCTGCACTATAACACATCATAAAAGGGTTGATGGGCTAATTTAGAAAAAAAAGAATGGGAAGATTTATACAAAAGAAAATCTTCAATTTTTTCATATTTACAGATTTATTCCAAGAGGCTCCCTGCTATTTTTATTTCACTGCCAGTTACAACATGATCCCTTAGCTGGTTGCAGAGATTTTTCCCTGTAATAGAGATTCACACAGCAGCAAACAATAATTTCCTTACCGCTAGCTCCCGATTCTTCCCATCAAGCTTTTTCTGCAACACATCCACAAGTTGTGTCTTTTCCAATAGTGCCTCTTCCTTTCCCCTGAGGTTTTCCTTGAGGTCTTCCAGCAACTGAGGAAGTTAACAAGTGATTAATACCTCCTAACAGTGATAAAAACAGGGCAACATAGAATGGAAATCACACAACGCAACATTTGTAATTCAAGTGCACCAATTCTGCAATTCCACCTTGGTATTAAGATATTAAAATTAAAATTATCATTAATGAAATCACGGGATGAAATAATTAATTTGCATTCAATGGTTTAATGGTCCTTTATTGTCACGTGTACCGAGGTACAGTGAAATTTGATTTACCACACAGTCATATCAAAAAAGCAACAAGACACAAAACTACATAAAGATTAAACTAAACAGCCAACACAGCGGCGTGTGAGAATCCCGAGGGCACACAGCATAAGCGGAGACCCACAGCCATCAGTTAAATGTCCAGGCCACACACATGATCCGTCACCGACCACTGTACTCTCTCTGCAGTCCGTGTCCGCCCAAAGTCAGAAAGCCGTCCACACTCGCACGAGACTCCAGGATCACTGCACTCATGGAAATCCCTCCGAGTCCCCACCAGGGCAGGCAGCTCGTCCATCGTCTTTTTCGGCGACCACATATTCCCCACTGCGATGGAAGGCGAATAACTTTTACCATCTTCCTCCTTTTCTCCCACGGTCGAGGCAATCGAAACACCCGCAGTCGGGGCGATCGAAGCTCCCGCAGTCGGCGATCAAAGCTCCTGCAGTTGGAGCTCCCGACGTTGATCCCTAACAAAGCTACCTCCAGCTCCACGATGTTAGGCCACAATGCTGGGAGAGATGCAATACGGAAAAAGTCGCACCTCCGTCGAGGGAAGAGATAAAAAAAGTTTCTCCTACCCCAACCCCCCCCTCCCCCCACATAATACAAAACTAAAGATACGCTAACACATACAAATAAAACAGACTAAAAACAACCAAAAGCAAAACTCATGGTCAAGGGTAGAACGTACAAACTCCGTACAGACAGCACCCGTAATTGGGATCGAACCCGGGTCTCTGGCGCTGCAAGTGCTGCAAGGCAGCAACTCTACCACTGCGCCAGCGTGCCACCCAACACAGTGCCTCCTCACCCAACCTCTCAAAATTTGTCAGAAACTTGTATTCTTTAATCGTTTACTCGATACATGTGACAATTAACTAAACTAAAATCCCATCTGCATCTTCTCCTGTACAATTTCATCTTTACTATTATATAATAACAGGAAACACTCCTCGATAATTTGAGCAAATTTCTGGCACCATTCCTTTGGCAAGGGAAGACTGAAAACATTTAGTCAGAACCTCAGCTGTTCCCACCCTTGCTTCTATTAACTGGCTGGAAAACATTTCTGCCAGACCTGATGATCTGTCCACCTTCAGAGATGCCAACTTCACTAAATTAATGCAGTAATCCAGACATGGCTGCAATTGCACTGCAAATTTAGCAAACCTCACAGCCTGTATTTGGAATCAAGCCCCAAAATGATTCAGTGGCAAAACAAACTCTCTCGTGGTCAAGGTCCGAGGAATCATTACTGGATTTAAACTGAAAACATTGACTTCCTCAGAATGTCTAAAATTTGTTTGCAGCCAACGTTGCTTATAAGGTACCTTTGTTGTTCAATTAACATTGGAATGTCGTAAACCATGTAACTAATTTGAAAATATGTGATAATGTACTAATGTGGTGGATTAACTACTTGAAGGGTGTTACTTTTGGGGTAAAGACTGGAAAAGTCACTCTGGAAAACACATTTCTTTCTCTAAAATATGCCAAAATAATATATTTCACATCCTCCTGAGACACCAAACACGATGTAATTTAACATTTCTTTTGAAAGTTGGCACTTCAGGTGCAGCATTCTCTCAGTATTGTACTGGAAGCATCAGGCGTGACTTTCTGCTTAAATCATTTGACTAGGACTTTTAAATAACATTTTGTAGTCTATTTTGAAGTACAACCTTCTAAACCAAGTGTGAAGGCATCCTTTTAATTTCCTTGAAAAGATCTGACACACGACGTGAAACGGTTTAACAATAGTCTTTGCTTTAGAAAATAAGAGGCATTGTTAATTGTTATTGTTAAAAAGAAAACTTGCAATATTTTGGACTGGATTTTCAGGCTTTAAAGTGAAATCCAACTGCAGAAATGCAAACACAAAGTCCACAGATCACTGTAATAGCTCACTCAGTGAGGGTAACAAATATTCAACTGGAATTGATGTTACCTTAAGGTGTTGATCTCTCACGTGAAGCTGGGTCTCTTTGTCCTGAATTTGGTCTTTGAGCTGCACTACTAGTTGTTCATTCTGAGCCAGCTGCTCAGTTAAATCAGCCACTGAATACTTACCTGCAGACCTCTGGCAGCTCAGTGCCTGCAGAATAATTGGTCACTATTAATAACTGCATCATAGTGAATCGGACTTCAGAGAAAAGAGTATTGAAATATTCAGTGACTTGAGAAATGCATTATTGTGGAATGCATGGAAGCCAATGCATTTTTTTAAATTGCAAGGCCACTGCTGCAAAATTCAGCCCCAACGTAATTGGCCTCGTGTATTTTAACATGCTCAAAAGCTTTCCCACGATGAATTCTCATATTGAGGGGGAAAAAATAGGATAGACAGACATAATGTGCTGGATTAACTCAGCAGGTCAGGTGGTATCTCTGGAAAAAAAGGATGGTTGATGTTTCGGGTCAGGACCCTTTTTCAAATTTGTCGTGGTCTTTTCTTGCTTCCAGATCCACCCCCTACAATCAGTCTAAAGAAGGGTCCCAACCTGAAACTTCACCCATCCTTTTTCACCCAAGCCACTCAGTTAGTTTAGTTTAGTTCAGTTTAGTTTAGACACACCGCTTTGGCCCACCGAGTCTGCGCCAACCAGCAATCCCTGCACATTAACACTATCCTACACACTAGGGACAATTTACAATTATACCTAACCAATTAACCCACAAACCAGTGCGTATTTGGAGTGTGGGAGGACACCCGAGATCCCGGAGAAAATCCACGCAGGTCACGGGGAGAATGTACAAACTCTGTACAGACAAGCACCTGTAGTCAGGATCGAACCTGGTTCCCTGGCACTGTAAGGCAGCAACTCTACTGCTGCACCACCATTACTCCAGCAGTGTGTCCATTTTTGATATAAACCAGCATCTGCATTTCTTTGTATCTGGGATGCAGTTCTGATTTGCTAGTAATACTGGGAAAAGGGGAAGTGTCCTGGAGAGCCGCACACGCGAGGTGGGGGTGACCCTAGGAACCGCGCGGGACCAATCCACCCACCGGACAACCGCGCCGCCGACCGGAACGTGCACCAGTTGGGTAGACTCGCCTCACAGGCCTCCCGAGGTGAAGCCGGATGGCGAGGTCTGCCTGGGCTGAGGGAGCCTCAGCAGCAATGGGAGCCTCAGCAGCGGCGGTGATGGAAGCCTCAGCAGCAATGGGAGCTTCGGCGGTGGCGGCATCCTTGGCGGCAATGGGGCCTCATGATCAACCCGCAATCAGCGTTCAATGAGAGTTTGGGGGGGGGGTAGGGGAAGACAATGGGGATCGGGCATGGGGGGACTGCTGTGAAGAACAATGGTGATCCGGCGTTGGGGGACTGCCATGTGGGATGGTGGTAGAACAATGTGGGACCCGGTGTGGGGGAGTACTGTACTTTTATAATTCTCCACCCAGGGGATAAGCCTGCGTTTGTTTGTTTGTTCGTTCTTTCCGTTTAAGGCGTTGTGCACACGGCAGCCAGCCAACAGTCGCATGTCTTTTTCTTTTTATTTGCACTTTTAATTTCAAGTTTTCGTGCACCTTGTGTGTTGTGACTGTTGGCAGACCAATTTCCCTCCGGGGATGAAGAAAGTTTTATTGTATCGTATTGCAAGTGAAAACCAAGGGTCAATTCAGGCTTCAGTGAGGGCCAGTAGCTATCTGATGCCTGTGGGTGAGTAGTGATACGTTGGAGCAGAGGAGTTTAAATTGGTGGTCAATGCTGCCCACATGGCAAGGTGTTATGATGAACAGCTGACTCCTAGTACCAAGAGCTTGGGTCCTGCTCAGACCAATCCCCTTTATCTTGGAACAAACAGGATGCCCATCTTTTCCAGGGTTGCTTTTACATTAGTGGCCCACCATTGCTCATCACTGCACAGGACAAGAAGAAAATCATGAATGTCATAAACGTCCCAGGTTTACTTTGAGGAGAATGTATTTTTTCAAGTAGTGAACCAATCACATTACACAAATAAACATTTCTCGGCCTCAACATGCACAACCTAGCTAATAAAAATTAGTCATGCCAATAACAAATAATAAAACATGAGAAATTCAATTTGAAATGGCTAAAATTTACCAGAGGCAAAATATAACAGACAAATTAAGTTAAGCAGAGGAAAAGCATTTTCATGAAATATTTTTGAAATTGAAATCATAAGCAAGTGATTGTAGTCCACACATTATTTTATACAAGGAAAAACAAAATTCCAAAATATATCTTGAATACAAATACAAATTTTGTAAATGCAAATGCAACAACAGGAAATTACAAAAATACTTACCCTTGCCGATGCAAGGGGCAGTTTGTTTGCACAAATGCACCTCCACATGCTTCTATTTTAATATGGCTGCAAATTAACCAAAATAATAATTAAATAGAATTGGTACAGAGCAGACAAGCAGAGAAGATTAGTTTAACTGGTCATCATCCTTGGCACAGACATTGTGGGCCAAAGGGCCTGTTCCTGTGCTGTACTGTTCTATGGTCTATGCTCTTGAGTTTCAGTTTAGTTTGTTGTCACGTGTACCGAGGTACAGTGTAAAGCTTTTGTTGCGTGCTGACCAGTCAGCAGAAGGACAATACACGATTACAATCGATCCATTTACAGTGCAAGGTAAACCCAGCAAAGTCTGATCAAGGATAGTCCGAGGGTCATCAAAGAGGTAGATAATACTTCAGTACTAATGATGCGAATGATGAGATTAGCAAATGCCAGAGGGGTCCAATTGAAGAAAGTGACACCCAATGCAAAGCAGATCAGTGGCAGATAATAAAGAGACATTAAAGTGAATGGAGAGGAGGAATTTCTTTAATCAGAGGGTGGTGAATCTGTCTAATTCATTGCCACAGAAGGATGTGGAGGCCACGTCAATGGATATTTTATGGCGGAGATTGATAGATTCTTGATTAGTGCGGGTGTCAGGGGTTATGGGGGAGAAGGCAACAAGTATGAAGGCAGCTGGGCTCTAAATTTCAGGTAGTTCCAATGTGTGAAATGATCATACATCTAAATTCCTTACAACCAATAAGCAGAGCAGGATTAAGGGCTCAAAGATGCCTCAATAATGCTTAATAATGAAGAGTTGCAATAATGGACAAATTATGATGCAATGCAATACACAAAATATTTCTCTACCCAATGGAAAGCCAGCCTATTACAAAACAAAATGTTTAAAATAGGAAATATCCTGAGCACGCTTGATGTAACAATGGAAATAAAACTGAGGCAACTGAAAGGTATAACATGTATTGATCACAAGACAAAGGAGCTGCCATTTAAAACAGGTGTGCAAGAATTTCCTCTCGCAGTGGATGATGAATCTCTGGATTTTTCTATCCTGGATGATTGTGGAGGTTAGATCACGAGGTATTCAAACACAAGGTATTCAAACTTGAGCCTTAAAGCACCTCCTATCAGCTGTTATTTAATTCTACAAGTATGGCCAAAGTTATATATAGATTTCTTTTGCCGATATTGGACTTATCTGTATTTCATCCCGTTTCCATTTCCACGTGCAAGTAAACAAACAAATTGCTTTGCCCATGAGCACTTTCCATTTTTCAGCATTTCCAATAATTTTGAATTATTGTCACTGCTAGGATACAGGAAAACACACCAGCTGATTTGGACATGGCAAAGTTCCCCCAATAACCAGATCAAATATTCTGGTGATGTTGGTTCCTGTTTAAGTATTATGCATCAAAAATCCCCGGTATTCATCAAATAGTACCACTGAACGTCAGACGACAGATGAGGCCTCGAGTCCAGAATTGGCACCTCCGACAGTGTAGCACTTCCTTATCACTGGATTGGCAATTCTCGCAGGTTATTTGTCTATAAACTGACTCAAAAGCAAATCCTGCTCTATTCTCAAAGTGACTAAAACTCAAAACAAAGAAATCAATGGAATTTGCACTCATAAAATGAGCAGCACAATGGGGCAGCAGGTAGAGCTACTACCTCACAGCACCAGAGACCTAGGTTCGATACGGACATTGGGTGCTGTGGAGTTTGAGTGACTGTGGGTTTCCTCCGCGTGTTCCAGTTTCCTCCCACATCCCAAAGACATGCAGCTTTTTAGGTTACCGTAAATGGCCTCCATAAAATTGCCACTAATGTGTAGGGAGTGTTTGAAAAAGGGGAATAACATAGTATAGCGACACCCGGTGGTGGCTCTGGGTAATCAAACCCTCGTGATTGACTGGAGGAGTCACTGAGCGCAGGTGTTCTATTGGCAGTTTTATTGCTGTAACTGTCAGTAACTCTCAGTCTAGCGCCCACACTTGTGGAAGCCACATTGTAAATTTGGTTGTCTTATCCACTCTCATTGGCTCGTTGTTTCGTTAAAATAAAACAATTCAAACTAACTTACCGTCTCCGATTCACCAAAATAGCCTGTTTTGGGACATAAGACAATAAAACATGCTTGACAATAAAACACTCTTGAACCAGTATGAATGTCGAGACCAACGATGGCGCCTGATCAAGGCGATTCTTTGCGTGCTGATCTGCGTCTGCTTCCAGACTGCAAGAGGTCTGCTGTCATCCATTACAATCATTCCACTCTTAAAACTTTATTTACCCTTCACCTGTACACTGTGGACGGTTTGATTGCAATCATGTATAGGCCTTCTTTGGCTGGATAGCATGCAAATTCAAGCTTTTCATATGACAATGAACTAAACTAAAACGGGTGATCGATGGTCACCATAGGACCGCTGGTCCGAAGCGCCTGATTCATGTTGTATCTCTAAACTAAATTAAAATCGCTTCTAACCAAGAGCTTGTGAAATTCCTTAGTTTCTTTGCTTATGTGATGGAAGTCACTTGGAAAACATATGTAATTTTGTGCACACAAGTCTCCACTATAAAATGTCCTGAAACATTTGGCTTCCCACACTTATACAGATATACAGGAGTGAACATCTTATGTAAATTATCAGCACTATACAAGGTAAGTGGAAAAGAAAATTACAATACCTGTTTCAATTTTCCAAACAATAACTGTGTATACTCAAAATATCACAATATATTAAAAATATTTGATGATCTTTCCCCAAGCTGACAATTTCCAAATTGAATTTATCCTCCTGATAGTCACGTACTTGCACAAGGTAGAGCAAGTAATTAGAAAAACACAAAGAAGGCTATTGTCTACTGCGAGGGGAATTGATTACAAAGGCACGCAGATTGCGTTTTAGTTTCTGTGGATATTCGCGACACTTCCCCTGAAAGATTTTTTACAGGAAAGGTCTCAGAATATAGAAATGCTAAGAATATCAAGTTGTTCAGGTTAAGTTTGCTAAACTAATAGCTGAAATGGGATAGGCCGTGCTGTCTTCTCACTGTTACCAGCGGACAGGAGACACAGAAGTGTAACGTCCCACACTCCCAGTTCAAAAAAAGCTACTGTCCCATCAGGTTCTTGAACTGACCTAATGCTACCACAGCAACGGAACATTACAGACCATCTCTTGGCAACCATGGATTGTTTAATTTTCAGAATTCCATTTTATAGACATTAGACGATGTCATATGACAATTACCTGCATGGTGCAGGTGCAGGTCATTTGGCTCTTTGAGCCTGCACCACCATTCACTGTGATCATGGTTGATCATCCACAATCAGTATCCCGTTCCTGCCTTCTCCCCATAGAATAGAATATAGATTATTGGAGGTGTTTCAGTTTGTTCCTGCATCTAAATAATTTATCACATCAAATTCCTTTAGTCCACTGGATGTAGATCACCAAACTTCAGAGATGTCATGCTTCTATCGCCATAATCTCCAAGCACTATGTCATTAATCCTAACATCGATTTCTTTCAATACCTACCATCCATACATTTAGAAAGCTATTTGTGCCCTCCATTGTGAAGAACTGAACAGCATTTAATTATTCTGCAATTTATTTGTTCCCAACCAGGGATTCTAACCAAGAGACTTATTTTTGTTTTCAATTACATTTCATCAGAACTGGAAGAAGCTATACAACAAGCTTATATTTCTCACTTTTTCCCAGTTCTCATGAAAAGTTGTTGACCTGAGATATGAACTATGTTCCTCTCGCCACAAATGAAAGTGAGTAGCTCCAACATTTTCTGCTTCTCTAGAGCCATCAGACTATTAAACAATACAACCTCCAAATAAGATCTGAACTACATAGACTTCAGAGCAGCGGTTTTGTTTTTTTGCACTATATTGTTTGTTGCGTAATTTTATCTTTGTGTACATATGCATATATATATATATATATATATATATATATATATATATATATATATATATATACATATATATGTGTGTATATTTATGTGTGTGTGTGTGAGGGAGTGAGTGAGTGAGAGTGAGTGTGAGAGAGAGAGAGAGAGAGAGAGAGAGAGAGAGAGAGTGAGAGAGTGAGAGAGAGAGAGAGAGAGAGAGAGAGAGAGAGAGAGAGAGAGAGAGAGAGAGAGAGAGAGAGAGAGAGAGAGAGAGAGATTTAGATGAAGGGATTCAAAGTAACATTAGCAAATGTGCAGATGACACAATGTTGGGTGGAAGTGTGAACTGTTAGGATGCTATGAGAATGCAGGGTGGGTGAGTGGGCAGATGCATGGCAGATGCATTTTAATGTGGTTATCTACTTTGGTAGCAAAAACAGGAAGGCAGATTATTATCTGACTGACTTGCTGGGTATCTCCTGAATTCTCCGTTTTAAACACACATTTTTGGTAACTGAATTATTTTGCATTTTAAAGATTGTAATCAGGTTTCTTACTAATAAAGACAGTTCAAAGCTAACTGAAAATATTTTCTGTTAGATTCTTAATTACATGTTTCCATTTTCATTTGGGAGAAGAGGAGAGAAGAGCAGCGCAGAGGGGAGAAGAGGAGCAGGAAGGAGAGGATAGTAGAAGGTAGGAGAGGAAATGAGGAGAGAGGAGAGAGAAGAGGGGAGGAAATAAGGGGAGTAGAGGGGTGGAGAGGAGAAGAGAGGGGAGAGTAGGCGAGGAGGGAAAAGGAGGGGAGGAGAAGGGGGGGAGGAGAGAGGGGAGGGGAGAGAAGAGGGGAAGAAGGAAGTGGGAGGGGAAGAAGGAAGTGGGAGGGGAGGAGAGAAGACAATCTATCACCTCCACATTACAATTATCTTTGGTGCTGGATTTGAGCTGAGGAGAGGAGAGGAGGGGGGAGGGGATGGGAGGAGGGGAGAGTTAAGGGGAGGTCAGGGGGTGAACCCCTCTCCTCTCTTCTCCTCTCCTCTACCCTACTCTCCCCTACTCTTCCCTCTCTTCGCCTCCCTTCTATCCCCTCCTCTCATCCCCTCTCCTCCCCTCCCCCTCCCTTCCTCAGCTCACCTTTCCTCTTCTCCTCTCCTTTGTGTCTGCTGCCCGTCGTCGCTCGTCTGGACATCCGCATGATCCGCAGTCAGTCTTAGCCTACGAACGCCAAACTCTCATGAACATCCCAGCCTCTGTCGTCGATTTCTTCATCCGAGGTCCTGGACAAAACTCCCTTCAGCGATCGGTCCTCGATCAACTCCCAATAGGTGTATGGGTCCGGCCTTATGGTCATCGCTGCATGAACTGAGCCAGGAGGCGGAGTAAATGCGCGGGCGCCCTGGAAACGCTGAAGAATCTATCGGCGGTCACTCAAGCTCAGGTATGCCTCTCTCCGTTCTCTCTCTCCACGGGCTCCCAGCCAGGCTCTCCGTGAAACGCAGTGGCGTGGTCTCCCTGAACCTCCACCCGCTGGCGTGGGAGCCGCTAACAGACTTCAACTTACCTGCTGTCCCTGTTAATGTGGCCCTGATCAATGCAAGGTCCTTACTGAACAAAACCTTCATCCTCAACCACTTCTTCACTGCTCGTGAATTGGACTTTTTACTGGTCACAGAAACCTGGCTTAATCCTGGTGAGTTTGCTCCACTCGTGGAACTCCGTCCTGATAACTAACTTTTTCAGCTCGCCCAGGCTCTCCAGGGGCGGCCTAGCCACTGTGTTTAAGAAACATTTCAACTGCCGCCTCCTGAACGCTGATCATTTCTCCAGCTTCGAACATCAACTAATTATAGTTGGTCTAGTCTGTCCACATTTAATTGTTCTTGTGTATCGCCCACCAGAAATGCATAAGGACTTTATCACACAATTTGCTGATCTTATCTCTAGCTTGTTGCCCAAATTTGACCGGGTCCTAATTCTTGTTGATTTTAACATTCATGTCTGCTGTCCTACTAAGCCTCTTGTGAGTGAATTTAGGAACCTGGTTGAGTCCTTCAATCTGACTCCACTTACCACAGGACCCACGCACAAGCTTGGCCATACACTCCACATTGTGCTATCGTCCGGTCTCCCAATTTGTAATATAGAAATTATTGATGCGTGTCTGTCAGATCATAGTGCAATTATATTTGATGCATCTCTGCCTTTCTCTCCCTCAAAATCCCATCTCCCTGTTCCCTACTGCCACTACATAAACTCTTCTACTGCCAGTAAATTCTCTGAGGCTCTCATAGCTGCTCCTGACATCTGCACCATGGAGGCAACTCCCCTCCATCTCAGCACTGACAACCTCATTTCTTTATTCAATAGCCACTTGCTCTCCATCCTGGATTCTGTTGCTCCTCTTAAATGAAAAAGCCTAAGCCTAAAGGCTGGCCCTGGCTCAATGACACCACCAGATCCCTAAGAAGAGAGTGCAGAAAATTAGAACGGAAGTATAAATGTGATAAGCTTCAAATTTCCTTTGAACTTCTGAGAAACATTTCTCAAATACCAGGAAGCAGTAAAGTTTGTGAGAACACAATACTTTTCCAACCTACCTTCCCAAACCGCCCATAACTCCAAGGTCCTATTTAGTACCATTACCTGTCATATGGTCCTGCCCCAGTACCAGCTTAGCTGGGTCCCCTGCTAAGTGCAAAGAATTTACTACATTTTCACCAGCAAAGTTGGAACATCAGAACGAATATTTCCCCTCCCATCTGTGACCTAGCATTCTCATTGATCTGTTCTTCTAAATTAGACTATTTCCAACCCGTTACTCTACCCTCCCTTGTAAAGCTGGTCTCCACTATGAAACCTGCAACCTGCCCCCTCGACGCTTTCCCCTCTGCCCCTTCTGAAGGATGTCTTTGCAATAGCCGGTCCCTGCATCCTCTCTAGCAGCAACAATTCTCTGGCCACTGGCGCTGTCCAACCTGTTTCAAGCATGCGGTGGTCCAGCCCCTCCTGAAAAAACCTAACCTAGATCCCACCTTGCCTAGCAACTACAGACCTACTTCCAAACTGCCTTTCCTTTCAAAAGTCCTTGAAAAGGTAATTCTAAACCAACTAATGCCTTATCTACACAATACCATCCTGGAAAGTTACCAATCAGGTTTCAGGGCCACCACAGCACAGGGTCACCACAGCCCGTCTGAAGAAGGGTTTCGGCCCAAAACGTTACCTATTTCCTTCGCTCCATAGATGCTGCTGCACCCACTGAGTTTCTCCAGCATTTTTGTGTACCTTCGATTTTCCAGCATCTGCAGTTCCTTCTTTAACACAGCACAGGGTCTGCCTTGTTGAAGGTACATAACGGCCTGCTTCTCGCCATCGACTCTGGTGACTGTGCAATCCTCCTCCTTCCCGACCTCAGCGCAGCATTTGATAAAGTGGACCACACCATCCTAATTGACCTTCTCCGGTATGGGTTGGTATTGATGGCACTGCCCTGAGCTGGTTCATATTCTATCTCAAAGATAGGAGTTTCTCTACAAACATAGGCAACTCTTTCTCTTCCCAGCTAGCCTCTGCTACGGGGTTCCACAAGGCTCCATTCTACGCCCCATTCTCTTCTCTCTGTATATGCTCCCCTTAGGCCAAGTCATTCAAGGCACAGCATTTCCTTCCACTGCTATGCAGACAGCTCTATCACCCCCTGAAACCCAACAACCAATCAAATCTACTCAGCCTTATGCACTGCCTCGAGGATACAAAGTGTTGGATGGCGCAGAACTTCCTCCAACTAAATGAGAACAAGTCTGAGGTCATCTTACTCAGCCCCACAGACTCCATCAAAACGATAGCAGGCAGCCTTGGAAGCCTAACCTCCTTACTCAAACCTCATGTCAAGAACCTTGCCATGATATTTGATTCCGCATAGAAGTTTGACAAACAAGTCAATGCTGTGGTAAAAGCTAGCTTCTTCCAGCTTCGCACGATAGCTAAAATGAATCCATTCCTCCAATTCGACATACTTGAAAAGATCATCCACGCATTTATCTCCTCCCGCCTTGATTACTGCAACTCCCTTTACACTGGCATCAGCCAATCATCCATGTCTCGCCTGCAATTGGTCCAAAACGCCGCTGTGAGACTTCTGACGGGCACCCGAGAAAGGGACCACATCACCCCGATTTTGGCCACTCTCCACTGGCTCCCAGTGTAGCTCAGATCAATTTCAAGCTCCTCCTTTATGTATACAATGCCCCCACCTACATCCAAAATCTGTCTAGACTTAAAACTTATTTCTGCTCACAAGCGTTTCCTGAGGTCCTCTGAGGGAGCGCTGTATGTATGTATTTATGTATGTATTGTTAGATCCATCTACCACTGTATGTAGCACGTTAGTACCTGCACTGATGTAAAGCACTTTGGTCAACGAGAGTTGTTTTTAAATGTGCTATAGAAATAAATTGACTTGACTTGACTCTCTCCTCCCCCTCTCTCATCCCCTCCCTTCTCCTGCCGTCCTCTCCCCTACCTTCCTCTCCTCCACTCTCTTCTCCTCTGCTCCACTCTCTCCTCTCCCCCCACCTCACCTCATCTACTCCCATCTCCTCTCATCCCCTCTCCTCTCTTCCACTCTCTCCTCTCCTCCCCTCCCTTTCCTCTCCTCTCCTCTCCTCCCCTGCCCGCTAATCCCCTCATCTCCTCTCCCCCTCCTCCACTCTACCTCCTCCCCTCTGCTCTCCTCACCCTTTCCCTCTCCCCTCCTGCCCTCCTCTCCTCCCCATTTCCATCCTCTCATCTCTTCTCATCCTCTCTGCTCCTCTCCTCCCCTCTGCTCTCCCCTCCTCTCCTCCCCTCTCCCCATATCTTTCCCTCTCCTCTCCTCCCTTCTCTCACATCCTCTCTGTTCTCCTCCTATCCTCCCTCCTCCCCATCCCTCTCATCTACTTCCCTTTCCTCACTCTCCCCTCCCTCAAATACAGCTACAAAGATAACTGTAATATGGTGGAGGTGAGAGATTGTCATCTTTCCTCTACTCTTCTTTCCCTCTTCACTCCTCCTCTCATCTCCTCATGCCTCCTCTTCCCTTATCCACTCCTCTCCTCTCTTCTCCCCTCACCTCTCCTATCCTATCCTCGCCTCACATCCCCTCTCCTTTCCCTCCACTCCTCCTCTCCTCTCCTCCCCTCCTCGTCCCTCCTCTCCTCCCTCCTCTCCTCCCCTCCTATCCCCTCTCATCCCCCCTCCTCCTCCCCTCCCCTCCCCTCTCCTCATTCCTCCACCTTCCTCATCCATCCTTTACCCTCTTCTCCCCCTCCTCTCCTTTTCCCCTCCCCTCCTCGCCTCCCTCTCCTACCCTCCACTTCTCTCCTCCATTTACCCCCCCCACCTCTCCTACCCATCCCTCCTCCCCTCACCCTCCCTCTCCCTTCCATCCCTACGTTCTTCACTTCTCCGCTATTCTTCGCTCTCATACAAATTAAATGATGGCTTTTGTGATTATTTCTGGCATGAATAAGAACTAAGAAGTACATTATTAGAGGACAGAGAGTGTAACATGTTTATCATTTGCTTAAGAATAAAAACAGTGTCCAGTATAATCAAGGAAACATATCCAGGTGAATATTTTTACAATCTGAAGTTATTTGAAACGTCAGTGATGTAATGGGGAGAACATTAAAACTATCAATATTCTTAAAAACTCATTCTAAAAAAACTCCTGCTTTGCAATCTATCATTCCAAAATTAAAGTTGTATATCTCATATGGCTTTAACAAGGATGATGCAATTTATTTTTTAAATTGAAACTATTGTAACAATTCAAATTACTTTATCCATTGCCTCGAGGTTCTAAAAGCTGAAGTTACATTTCAGTTTAGATGCATGATATTCAACAGCATGGATGTGGAAGAAATTAATTTAAAGGAAAATTAATGGAAAATGAAAAGCGGAGACTTTGCAGATTTGCTTTGAGATTTTATTGCATGATATCATGGAGAGATGCCTGTAGTAAAATTGCTCTCAAGCTCTCTGACTTCACAACAGAATTAGCCGACAGTTACATTATACTGTGCAGTAAACAACTTTTGTTTACTTTTGCTAGATACTATTCTATGAAAAATATTCTATCAACTACATGGGTTCCAATTATTTCATTAGTAATAACACACTTTTCACTCATGTAAATCGTATTCAACAACAGATGGTTATTACAAGTTAAACACAATACAAGGGAATCTTGAGATTATTCTATCTCATCTTTCAGGCGGCCCACATCACCATCCCCTCTCCAAGCCAATCATAAGCCTCCCATTACTGCAACGTATCTATGCTACTAGCGGTAGGAGGCATGGGTGATCTTCAGTAATTCCTCACAGAAGGGAAAACAAGCTTTGTTATCTCCTCTACTATTTCATGTTTACATTTACCATCCACCCTTCAACACATCCCAGACAAGAGGTAATATATCTAATCTACTTTGCCGTTTCCACGTACCTCTTCTGCATCTGATCAAGTGAGAGATGCAATTGTCACATTCAAAACACCCTTTCTTTACCTTGTTCAATTCCTATCAAAATTAAATATGGAAGGATATTAATTTTTCTTCCGCAGTTTCCTCCTTGTTGATCTTTATGATCAATACTTATAGAAAGAAAGGATTTAAATACTTTTCCTCATTAATCAGTTACAAAATTGGAGTCACATATGTCCGATTATAATTTTGGTTGGAACCCGTCCTTGAGTAAGCAGATACCTTCTTGTGCATGCATACCTCCTGGTGCATGCAAATCAGATAAGATCAGATAAATCCCCAGGGCCTGATGGTCTGCATCCCAGGGTACTTAAGGAAGTGGCTCTAGAAATCGTGCATGCATTTGTGATAATTTTTTCAATGTTCTATAGATTCAGAATCAGTTCCTGTGGATTGGAGGGTAGCTAATGTTATCCACTTTTTAAGAAAGGAGGGAGAGAGGAAAACTGGGAATATAGACCAGTTAGCCTGACATCGGTGGTGAAGAAGTTGCTGGAGTCAATTATAAAAGATGAAACAACAGCACATTTGGATAGCAGTAACAGGATCGGTCCAAGTCAGCATGGATTTAACGAGGGGAAATGCTTGACTAATCATCTGGAATTTTTTTGAGGGTGTAACTAGGAAAATTGTGAAGGGAGAGCCAGTGGATGTAGTGTACCTGGACTTTCAGGAAGCCTTTGATAAGGTCCCACATAGGAGATTAGTGGGCAAAATTAGAGCCACATGGTATTGGGGGTAGGGTACTGACATGGATAAAAAATGGATTGGCAGGACAGGAAACAAGGAGTAGGGATTAACGGGTCCCTTTCAGAATAACACGAGTTGACAAGTTAGGGTACCGCAAGGCTCAATGCTGGGATCACAATATACATTAATGAACTCAGATGAAGGGATCAAAGTAACACATTTTCAGATGACACAAAGCTGGGTGGCAAGTGTGAAACTGTGTGGAGATGCTATGAGGATGCAGGGTGACTTGGATAGGTTGGGTGAGTTGGCAGATGTATGGCAGATGCAGTTTCAATGTGGATAAATGAAGTCATCCACTATGGTGGCAAGAACCGGGAGGCAGTTTATTATCTGAATGGTGTCAAGTAGAAAAGGGAAGTAATGAGACCTCGGTGTGCTTGTACATCAGTCACTGAAAGTAAGTATGTGGTATAGCAAGCAATGAAGAAAGCTAATGGCATGTTGGCTGTCATAGCGAGAGGACTTGAGTTTAGGAGCAAGGAGGTCCTACTGCAGTTGTACAGGGCCCCGGTGTGACCATACCTGGAGTTTTGTGTGCAGTTTTGGTCTCCTAATTAGAAGAAGGACATTCTTGCTACTGAAGGAGTGCAGTATAAGTTCTTCAGATTAATTCCTGGGATGGCGGGACTGACATTTGATGAAAGAATTGGTCGACTGGGCTTGTATTCACTGGGTTTAGTAGGATCAGAGGGCATCTTATAGAAACATATAAAATTATTAAGGATTGAACAGGCTAGATGCAGAAAACATGTTCCTGATGTTGGGAGAGTCCAGAACCAGGGGCCACAGTTAAGAACAAGGGGTAGGCCATTTAGGACTGAGATGGAAAAACATTTTTTCACCCAGAAAGTTGAAAAATCTGAGGAATTCTCTGCCACAGAAGGAAGTGGAGGCCAATTCACTGAATGTTTTCAAGAGTGAGTTAGATTTAGCTCTAAGGGCTAAGGGAATCAAGGGATATGCGAGAAAGCTGCCAGACGAGGTCGTTGAGGCAGGGACTAATCCAACGTTTAAGAAAACTGTTAGACAGGTACATTGATAGGACAAGTTAGGAGGGATATGACCAAATGCAGGCAGGTGACTAGTGTACCGGGACATGTTGGTCGGTGTGGGCAAGTTGGGTTGAAGACCTGTTTCCACACTGCATCACTCTATGACTCTAACACGAAGTGCTGGAGTAACTCCGGGTCAGGCAGCATCTTTGGAGAACATGGATAGGTGATGTTTCACAGAGTGCTGAGTAACTCAGCGGGTCAGGCAGCATCTGTGGAAAAACATAGATAGGTGTCATTTTACAGAGTGCTGGAGTAACTCAGCGGGTCAGGCAGCATCTGTGGAAAACATGGATAGGTGACATTTCGGGTCGGGATCCTTCTTCAGACTGACACAATGTTAACAGATGAGGGGGTGATCGGCAGATGAGTGAAGTAAGTGACAGAGGCGAGAGAAAATAAGGAGATAAAAGGGTGTGAGATAAGGAGAGAGGAATGTATATGTGCAGCTTTAAGGGACATTGGTCAGGTAGCATTTGGAGTATTGTATACAGTTCTGGTCACTCCATTACAGGACTGATGTGGAGGCTTTGCTGAAGGTGCAGAGATGGTTAACTAGAATGGTTTAAAAAACAAGGAAGTGCAGATGCTGGTTTACAAAAAAAGGATACAAAATGCTGGAGTAACTCAGTGGGACAGGCAATATCTCTGGAGAGAAGTAATGGGTGACGTTTCGGGTTGAGACTGAAGAAGGGTCTCGACCCGTAACATTGCCCATTCCTTCCAGCATTTTGTGTCTACCTAAACAGCGCCTATCCACGTGGCAGTGTGCCAGCAGGCTGGAGGAGCGGGCAAAGGCCTTGCCACAGAGCGGGCAGGTGAAGGGGTGCTGGCCGGTGTGGACAAGCCAGTGCTTAAGCAGGTGGTCAAGGCGGGTAAAGCCCTTACCACAGAATGGGCAAGGGCAGGATGCTCACTGCTATGGGTACGCCGGTGCTGCCACAGGCTGGGACATGAGGGTGAATCCCTTGCCACACTCAGCGCACACAAAGGGTCTCTCTCCGGTGTGTAATTGCTGGTGTTCCCGCAGCCCCATGCGCTCTTGAAACGCTTGCCACAGTGGAGCTTCCGCTCGCCAGTGTGGGTCCGCCGGTGCTGCCGCAACCCCCGCAAGCTGTCAAATGCCTTACCGCAGTACTGTCAGTCTTTTGGCTGGCCACTGGTGTGCAAGCGCTGATGAGACAGGGCATGGAGGGCCATGGCAAAGCGTGCTCCACACACTGGGCTGGGGAAGGGACGGTCGCCGGTGTGCACCCGCTGGGTGGGACAGCAGCCTGGTGGAGCTGGTGAAACCCCTTGCCGCACTGGGTGCAGGCATAGGGGCGCTCTCCAGTGTGAGTGCGCTGGTGGGACAGCAGGTTGGAGGAGCGGAGAAGCCCTTGCCGCACTCGGTGCAGGTTGTAGGGCGCTCGCCAGTGTGAGTGCGCCGGTGCTCCAGCAGGATGGAGGAGCGGGTGAATCCCTTGCCACACTGGGCGCAGGTGAAGGGGCGCTCGCAGTGTGGTGTGCGCTGGTGGGACAGCAGGGTGTGGGACTGGGTGAAGCCCTTGCCGCACTGGGTGCAGGTGTAGGGGCGCTCGCCGGTGTGGGTGCGCTGGTGCACCAGCAGGTAGTTGGAGCAGGTGAAGCTCTTGCCGCACTGGGTGCAGGTGTAGGGCCGCTCCCCGCTGTGCAGGCGCCTGTGCATCTTCAGTTCCTTCGACGACTTGAAGCCTTTGCCGCAGTCGGAGCAGGTAAATGGCCGCTCACTGCTGTGCACCCGTCTGTGCTCCTGCAACCCCGACAGCCGGGCAAAGCTCTGGCCACAGGTGGAGCAGCCATAAGGCTTCTCGCCCGTGTGCACCCACCGGTGATTTAGCAGCCCCCATAACTGGACAAAGCTCTGGCCGCAGGTGGAGCAGCCATATGGCCTTCTCGCCCGTGTGCACCCACCGGTGCATCTTCAGGTGATGCGCTGTCTTGAAGCTCATGCTGCAGGTGGAGCAGCATAGGGCTTCTCGCCCGTGTGCGCCAGCCGGTGGATCTTCAGGACCTGCGCCATCTTGAAGCTCTTGCCGCAGTCGGAGCAGGTGAAGGGCCTCTCGTCTGTGTGCACTCGCCGGTGTCTCTTCAGGTGATGTGCCATCTGAAGCTCTGCCGCATTCAGAACAGGTGAAGGGCCTCTCGCTGGAGTGCACGCGGTTGTGCTGCAGCAGTTTGCTGGAGCTGGTGAAGTTCTTGCCGCACTCTGAGCAGTCGAAGGGGCGTTCTCCCGTGTGCACCCGCCGGTGGATCTCCACCTTGCTCGGGCTCTGCCAGGTCTTGCCACACACGTCACACTCATAACACTTCTCCTTGTTGTGCCCCGTCATGTGGGTTCTCCATTGAAGCTCAGCCCCTCGAGCTCAGCCCGCCCTCAATGGCAACTCACATCCCCGTCTCTCTGTCCACATCTGCGGCTCCTAAACCCTGCAGGAGGGGAACACAGAGGGTCAACAATCTGGCAAACAGAACATTACTAGCGCATAAACATTACTAGTGCTTGAAATGAGGGGGGAGGGCAGGGGGGTGAGAAGGGGAGGGCGGAGGGGAGGAGGTGGAGTAGGGGGGTGAAGGGGGAGTGAGGTGGGGAGAGGCGGGGTTGAGGGGGAAGGGAGGGTGGAAGGAGTGGAGAGGTGGTGAGGAGGCAAGAGGGGGTGGGGAAGGGGGATGAAGGTGGAAGAGGGGAGGGGAAGAAGCAAGGAGGAGATTCAAGGGAAAGGGTGCGGGCAGGGGTGAGGGGGGAGAAGGGAGGGAGTGAGGAATCAAGTGGGAGAGGAGAAGTGAGGGGGTGAGGAAGCAAGTGGAGTAGGAGAGGGGGAGAAGAGGGAGCGGCAGCAACCGGGGGCATCAAGCATCTGGGCAGCACGTTGAGCCACCCGCCCACCCACACATCCGCCAGCCAGCCAGACGCCCTGCACCATGATGTACCCCTGCCCTGCACCGTGACGTCTGCTACACGCACGACCGGCGCCCTGACATCACCCGAAATCGAGGGGACTGCTGTCACCGCTCCGCCGGTGATTGGTGCTGAGTCATGTGCGGCAGCATGCATCATGGGAAGAAGGTCACAGAGTTCTGGAGTAACTCAGCGTGTCAGGCAGCGTCTGTGGGGAACGTCGACAGGTGACGTTTCATAGAAACATAGACATCAGGTGCAGGACAGAAAAGTGGGTGACAAACTTTTTCCTCATCTCAGTCCTAGGTGGCCGACCCCTTATCTTAAACTGTGACCCCTGGTTCTGGACTCCCCACATGGGGAATATTAACAAGTAGCCAAATGTCTTGAAACCTGAAATGTTACCCATATTTTTTCCCCAGCATTTTGTGTCCATCTTTGGCTTACACAAGGAACTGCAGATGCTGGTTCATACACAAAAAGACCCAGAGTGCTGGAGTAACATAGAAGATTAGGCCACATCTCTGGTCAACGTGGATAGGCGACCTATCAGGTCTGCAGAAGGGTCGTGACACAATAAACGATCCGCTGAGTGACTCCAGCACTCTGTGACCTTCTTCCCATGATGCACGGTGCCCCCCTCGTGACTGTGCAATGGCAGGGGCGGTGACATCAGGGCGCAGTGCATGGGGATGACATCACGGCACAGGGCGGCTCACGTGCTGGCAGGAGGGTTGGCGTGTGAGCGATGCTCGGCGCCCCAGGATAGGTCGGCGCCACCTCACCCCCTCCCCATTTCACCCATCATCCTCCTGTGCTCAACCTCTCCCTGTAGCTCACAACTCTAGTCCTTTGTGTCACCTTCTCCACAGATGCTGCCTGACCCTTCACCCCCCCCCACCCCCCCCCACCCCCCCCATAGGATGGGTCAGGTTCTTTCTGAGGTGGGGGAAGGGGAGGACGGTGGAAGAGAGAGGTGGGGAAGGGGGGAAGGTGAGGGTGTGAAGGCCATGTATCTGGGAACTGCATCGAGCCTCCCGCCCGCACATGAGTCGCCTTGCGCCGTGAAGTCACCTGCATGCATGGACGGTGCGTACAACCGGCGCCCTGACATCACCGCCAACTGAGGTCGGATTGAGGCTTGGAAGGCTGAGCTCGCCTCCACTCCCCTGCCCTCCCCTCCCCTCCCCTGCCTCGACCCGCATCCGGTCCACCACGGGGGGGGGGGGGGGAAGCATACAAATTCCACATGGACAGCGTGGTGGTAGCCCTGCCAGAGACAGGCACTTTGTCCCTCTCGTCCATGCAGCCCCGGGCTTTCTGCAACACAATCTTGCACTGTTCTACACCGGATATTGCATTTATTGGTTTATCACCGTATGCACACTGTGTGAACGGGCGATTTCTCCCCACACCCCCTCGACCTTCCCCTCACTAAGAACTACTAGTGAGCCTAACATCTGCAGTGGGTAAGTCTGGAGAGGATTCTGAGGCATAAGATGGACTGGTGTTTATAAGGGGATAGTCAATGCAGTTTTTACATGGGAGATCATGTCTTAACAAATCTGTTTTTGTTTTATCAAGAAGTAAGACTGAGGGCATGTGGCTTTGGTGTGCCTCAGGGATTGGTGCTGGGCCCATTGCTGTTTGTGCTTTATATCAATGATTTGAATGCAAATGTACAAAGCATGATGAGTAAGTTTGCAGATGACATAAAAAAAGGTATCATAGATAGCAAAACCACGATCACACTAATACTTAAAAAAGACAAAGATATAGAAGAACCGCGTTCTATTAGAGCTATAGCATTGTTAAATACAGATCAAAAACATATTAGCAAAAACATTAGCTAGAAGATTAAGTAAATATATTAGTAAATTAATAAACCAGATCTAGACGGGGTTTATCCCTAAGAGATATTCATCCAATAATATGAGACGTCTACTCAATATAATGCACTCACATAAATTTGAAGAACAAGAATTATCAATTTATTCGCTGGATGCTGAAAAATCATTTGACCAAGTAGAATGGAATTATATGGATAAAGTATTACAAACATTCCAACTGGGAGTGAATTTTATTTTATGGATTAAATTATTATATAATAAACCTACAGCTAGAATATTAACCAATAACATACTATCCTCAAAATTTCAACTATCAAGGGGAAACAGACAAGGATGCTCTTATCACCACAGTTGTTGCTCTCATAATTGAACCTTTAGCAGAAAAAATTAGAAGTTATCCAGATATCCATGGGTATAATACTAAATACTCAAATAATAAAATATCTTATACGCGGATGATATATTATTGTACATTACAAAACTCAAATACTATACCAAACATATTAAATATAATTGAGTACTTTGGATCCTTTCTGGATACAGAATAAATTGGAATAAAAGTGAAATTATGTCAATAAAACCGAAAGACTCAACACATCTTTAAAATTCCCTTTTAAAATAGCTACAGACAAATTTAAATACTTGGGTATTGAAATCACCAGAACATATCAAGGCATGTTCAAAGCAAATTATGATCCTCTACTTAATAAATTAAATACATTAATTAAATTTTGGAAAACACTACCGATGTCTTTAATAGGCGAATAAATTGCAACT